>JAPFFP010113683.1:0-18379 GCA_026153255.1 Solanum medicagineum | reverse complement strand
GTCGGCCCGCTTTTATGATTGTTATGTATGGATAGGCATCGTATGTCTGTTTTCTGGGAGCTGCTGTCTTTTCTGTGTAGGTGGCTTAGTCAATAAAACAAAGGAAACTCTGCCGAAATTTATGCAGATTTTTCGAGCTAGGAAAAATGTGCTTTTATGATCATGCATGTGTAGGTGTCCCTATCGAGCACAGGTCACGACCCTCGGTGGGGCTGTGACATGTAATGACCCTCCAAGTCATTTTTCATGTACTACATCATTTAGAGCATTCCTATAGTGACTCCAGGTTATTTATGACCTACTAGCATTAGTAGCTCGATCACCTTGTCGTTCATTTGAATTTTGTGTAGTTTTTCATGTTTTGAGGGCCTTTATAGCTTGAAAAGTGATTCTTTGGAGTAAAAAGCAGGTAAACAGCTTCAGAACGAAATTTTGAAGGTTCCAGCAACTTCGTATTGGTCAAATTAGGCTAAAAGCATGATCGACTTGAGTACCAAGACTTTTGGTGCTAGTTTGAACCATTTTTAGTGTTTTATCCTTGAAAACTAGCCAATAGTTGACTTGATCAACATTCTTAGAAAATGATCCAAAGAGTAATTCTGATAGTGCAGTCAACTCCAGAACGTTGAATTTAGTCTGAAATGACCACTTCCCGAGGCTTTCGGTCTCATTCCAAGGCCTTGGTGAATTTCAATGAAATGTGGCCTCAGGAATGTGACCCATATTAAAGCATGATCACGTATGGAAATTTTAACTATACTATTAAATCCAGAATGTTGAATTTAGTGATATGGCATATTCCATTTGTGATTTAGTAGTTTTTCATTTTAGTAATTTTGCGAGTTTAAAGTTTCATTTTAGTAATTTTTCTATCTTAGATTCTTGGTGAATTTTGAGGTTTGATGTCTTGATATTTTTGGATTCATTTTTAGGGATTCTTGAGGCTAAAATATGAGGTTTTACACGAGGAACGTCGGGGTGTACTTGGTTTTAGTTGCGGAGACTTCATTTTTGGTATTGTCTCGTAAATAACTGTTTCCATAGCTTTTTTCTTGGTTAAATTTGAATTTTTCTTGTTCATTTCTTTTGAGATACTTCTGCGCCCCAAATTATGTCCCATTTTGTGATATAAGATCAGAGAGCTGATTAAGACCTATATTGGTGTTACACCTCGTAAAATTGTCAAAATACCCCTAGAGGAAAGATGTGCACATAATACATCTTTCCATGCTCCGATGAAAAATCTGAGATAGGTTATGCAATCAGCATGAAACATTGAGTGGGAAAATAGTCGGTTGATTTTTAGAGCATCCGGATCAAAAGATAATTTTTTGATAAGAAAACAAAAAATAGTGTTTGTGTTCTACAGAGGCGCGTCGCGCCTTTGTCGTAGACCTGGCTTATTCCTTTTAATTTTTTTGAGGAGATTTGAAAACTCGTTCAAAAAAATTTCAGAAAAAAATACACTGAGGTACGTCCAGTCCACGTTCCGTACTGGCTATTCCGAATTGAAATTTTTTTCTTAAATTAGTGAGGAACATTCTAGACTTTTTCTAACCCCTCCTAAAACTCAAACATAATAAAAATAGGTAATTTATTAGTATAAAAAGGGTTCTAAGCCCCATTCCTAAGCCATTGTATGTTCTTGAAAGAGACTAGGGCTTGAGAGAAGAGAAGAGGAGCTTAAGATTGAAGAGTTCAAGGGAGAGTTCTTAGAGATTGATTGTTGAAAGTTTCATACCAGGTGCATAAGGATAAACTAAAGTATGAGATTGTTTTCCCATGTGCCCCATAGATGGTCATAGAGGAATTGAGAGTTCATGAGTCCCCATGCATGTTTGTTGAAGATTTTCTTGAAAACTATATTAATTACATGTATTTTCTTATGTTGATGATTATCATAAATTTGTTTTCTTGAATTGAAACTTTTCATGAGATATTGTATAAACCTTATACGTTAACATTTGAAAGCATGCATGAATGAACCTAGGGACTGAGTCTAGAGCCTTGACTTGAGAATGTTGATTGTGATTGTGATGTGAGCATGATGAAAGGTTTATAGAACTTGATAGTCTTGTGAGTATCCATAAATGATCTCTAAATGATTTGCCTATTTAATTGTTCCATAGTGATTGATCAAAGCCTTGATGTTATTGATTGGGATGTTGATTGATGAGATGATGAGAATCTCCGTAAGACTCATCGACCTCCACGAGGCTAATAGAGATAATTTCATTGAGATGGATGAGTCTTATGAGCATTGAGTCTTGGGAGGAGTATCGAGCACTGAATGGCTAAAAGTAAAACCAACTGGCACTAATTAACTACGTTTCCAAGCGTGGGTAAGGATTATAACCATGACATTACATTGAGGTTCCCTCTTGATAGAGTCCCTGAAACAACAGAGGAGTTGTTAAAGCTGACTCCATTATGGATTATCCATTATGGTTTCGATTCTTCCTCTACCTGACAAGAACAGAACGACTGTGGCAACACTAGCGAGATGTTGTACAATCATTGGCTCATAGGTGATTGTTGTCGGATAAGAGAAACTCTCAGAAAGTTCTCATATTGAGTACTCTGAGTCGAGATGAGATGAGGTGAGTTGAATTGAGTTGAGTTCTTTTGAGATGAGTCTGATTTGATTGATGAGGTTTGATTTGTTGATGGGTCACTTGTCTACTCATTATTCTTACTTTAGATAGACATTTGACATTCTGCGTTTGGTTATTATTCTGAGTTGATAATTGTTCCATATTATTCTACCTATTTCTGTTTCATTCAGGTATTTTACATATTGCACATTCCACGTATTGATGCCACTCGAAGCCGCATCATTTCATGATACAAACACAAGTCTTAGAGATCGTCACTAGGCGCATCGTTGAGGATTTGAGCAATTCGGTTGATTTGTTGAGCCTCCCCAACTTCGGAGGATTCGTTACATTTATTTCATCTTACTTATAGAGTTAAACTTGATTAGCTTCACTTTGATTTGAGGTAGCAATGAGTCTATCGTTCTCACCGCTTGATAGTGATAGAGCTTCATAGACTAGAGTCAATTGTTGATGTTGAGACTTGTTGAGCTAGTTCCTTTCTAACTAACCTATTTACTTATTATATTATCTTGACACTAGATGAGATGTACCCATTATTTTCTTTTGTCTTCCACTAATTAGTAGTGTTTATTAACTAAATGAATGTGATGAGGCCACGTTGTTCGCTTAGGAACTAGCAATAGTCTCTGGGTGCCGGTCACGTGTACCTCCTGGGGCGTGACATTTGATGGTCAACTCTGGAAACTTTTATGCGGGTTCCACTTTCCGTATTCTTGACTCTGAAATTGGTTCACTTATGTCTATTATAATTTTGTTATCGTTGTGATCATTATAGCATTGTGAATCTCTTTTTGTTGCTAGCATTCCGAGGCTATCTAAAAAAGAAAGTGTCGGTAAAGTAGTTTGGAGCGTATGTGTTCGGCCTACAGGTAGGCTACAACTTTCCTTCTTTTAGGTTGAGTTTGAATATGTGAATATTGATGGAAGTTCTTGAATATTGGGCCGGCAGTTTGATGGACATGCTATGTATACTATGAAACTATATTTGGTTTATTTTGGGGTCGACAAATATTTGCACTATATTGTTTGATTATCTATGCATATTGGTACATGCTTGTGGTTGAGATTTTGATATATTAAAGTTTTTTACTGAGATCGTGATATATATATATATATATATATAAGAGAGAGAGAGAGAGAGAGAGAGAGACCCGCATTGTTTAGGGCCAATAGACTGTTTATTCTTCACTCGGTGTGACTCAAGAGGTGTAGGTCCATGTAGACTAATAAAACAAACTTAAGCCTAACAAATTTGAGGCTAGATAGGTTGTGACTTGACCAAGGCCTTGCTATCCACTATGCCCCCACTTGACTTTATTGAAATATTTTTGATCGGTTGTTTGGGTTAACTGGGCTTCAGAGATGGTTTATTTTTTCGCGAAGAGCCACGTTGGATCTATTGGGTGATGAAAAGTTTGATCTTCATATCTTATGTTAGTTACTATTTAGCATCCTAAGATTTTGTCGACTATCAATGTCTAGCTATGAGTCCTATTTTCACTATCCTGGGGCTCCATATCTGCAGTGATAGGTTCGAGCTCTATACTTTGCCTTTTGGCATTATACTTGATAAGGCCCATATCTGCGGTGATAGGTTTAGGTTCAGTGCCCGTTCCTTATCATTTAACACAGTTGGGATTGTACTTAATAGGGCCCACACATACGTGTTAAAGGTCCAAACTTTGTGCTCCCCTCTTCCTTAAAGGTTTATATTTACTAATTTGGCGCACTTCATCATATGGGTTTGATGTACGCATAGTTGGCTACCTGGTGTATAGGTGCACCTATTGGGCCTACGAGGGACCAGTAGGCATGTAGGTTTAGGTTGGAGAGCCTACACCCTTGTGCCTGCCTATTTTGTTCTGTTCTTCTTCAGTGGTGTTCTATTCTAGTTCTTCTACTATTCTTGCTCAGCCGACTTATGATGCCTACTGCATAACTTTTTCTGTTACTCATACAACACTCTGCATCTGCTTTTTGATGCAGGTCCCAGGATGAATTGGCAACATTGATTCCACCCCAGCTAGGTGCAGACTATAGACTATTTCAGAGACTTGAGTGAGTATTTGGCATTCTTGGATCATTTTAGTCTCCCTCATCACCTGTGGCCAATATTTTGCTTTTTAAGACCAGCCATCTATATGTATATATTATTGTTTTTACTTAGTTAGGAATCATATCTTGTCTTAGTAGCTCTATATTTATGACTTCTTAGAGGGATTCGTTTGTTGTATATGTCTACATTATCTTATCCTAATGTTAGATCCTTGTTATTATCATAATTTCTAGAGTTTGTGGTTCTTAGGAATTTTTGTGTGTTTAAAACACATTGCAAGTAGTTCTAGGTTATGGGCTGGTTTACTACTAATGGGACATGAGGCCATCATAACTCGAACTTTTTGGCTGTGACAAGTTGGTATTAGAGGCATAGGTTTGATGGTCTCACATATACAGAGGTAATGTCTAGTAGAGTCCATATATCAATGCAAAGATGTCTGTAACACCTTTTTGGAAGGCCACAAGATGTCTTTAGGAATACTCCCTGTGGTTGCATCACTCTGTGTAGCGTGTGTCTTATTGGTTTTATGAAATTGTTTTGTTTTACTTTCTTTTGTAGGTTATGGACCGCAAGGTCGGCCTCAGGGTAAGAGCAGGGGTATAACACCAGGCCTCGTGAAGGAGCATCCAGATGCCCATATCCCCCCCACCCCAGCTAGCCAGGTTAGTGTTGCCACAGCCCCCAACCGCACTTATTATGACTCCAACATTTTAGGCGGCTATTGCAAAGCTACTAATAGCCATTGTGGGTGTATAGTAGGCTCCAATATTAGCCCCAACCCAACCAGCACTACTGGGTCAGCCTATTGCTCTAATGTTAGAGGAGCATCCCTTCTAATACCACCAGTTTAGTAGGAGCAACCCCTAACTCCCATTCTAAGAGGGCACCTAGCCTAGTGTCTCCCCCTTCCCAATCAGATATTGCAGCAAGAGACTACATACATTGAGGTTCCTGGAGCGTCATAGGTAGATTTTACTGCATATCAACTTAATGGCTCTGCTAGTTCGTGGGATGCTTATATGGACACTAGACCAGTTGGGTCACCACTGATGTCGTAGATAGAGTTCTTGGAAGCATTTCAGCCACAATTGTTCCTAGGAGTCTCAGAGATAAGCTCTGTGATCAATTTTTCAGGTTGGAACAGGTCCCCATGACTGTATTCGAGTAAGAACAATTTCACTAGCTCTCTAAGCATGCCACTATGATATTGCCGACAGAGGAGGAGAGGATAAGATGTTTAGTCATGGGATTGAAGACACAATTGAGGATTAAGACTCAGTCATTAGTAAGGGTTGCAGCAGAACAGGCACTTCTCAGTTTCGGTGCTGGTTCGTATCGGTTCTGTGCCGGTACCAGTGCTAGTCCGGTACGGTGCTGGTAAATCATTTGATCCATTGTTGTAAATTAGAATTTTCGCAAGCTCAATCTATAGCATATGCAAACCAAAAAAAGAGAACTCCCCTTCCCAAACAATCTATACGAGTGGAAGGTTCAAACATGGTTCAATCGCAATTAAACACTTTTAGTGTTTTCGGTCCTAGTACACATCGCCCTCATAGTTGACAACGGGACCTAGAAGAACTTGAAAAAACGTATTGTTGTTACTAGTTTGCCATTTAGTTTTGCTGAAAATTCGGGTTTATTCATCATATTCAAATTTTTATAACCCATCATTTAATGGTTTTTCTAAAAGTACCATTAAAAGAGCCATCTTTTGTCACACTTAGGGTGGGCATCCTAGAAGTGATTGGCACTCAGAGACTATTGCTAGTCCCCAAGTGAACCACCTGGTCTCCTTACATTCGTACAATCAACCAATCAGCGGAAGACATCAGAAAATGACAAATGACTTTCAGTGTGCTACGCTACCTCATTATATCTATGTCAGAAATAAAGGCCATGGGCCACAAGACTAAACATTAATGTCCATCACATGAAATAGGATTAAAGAAAACTCAGTTTAGAAAAAGCAAAGGGGAAAAGAACCCCAACATCAACCCATCATCTCTCTATGTCTATGAAGCCTCTATGCCTATGATCTAGGAATGTACCATGATAGGCCATGGCTACCACAACTCAAGAAATAAATAAAACATATGAAAGAAAGAAACATCCTTTGAATTAAGGGAGGACTCACCACTCTCTGGAATCAGGGAGCTCTGAACCTCAAGGATTCGCCTTTTGAAGTCCTCTATCTACTAAATAATGATCCAACGGCAAATGGCATTAATACATGGGATGTATTATATGTAAACAAGATAAAAGTAAATAGTATAGACAGATATGACATGAAATAACATCAACTTATGAGGTACTCACCCAAACTCAGGATAAAGAGTAGGATAGGATCATATCACATCAATCAAGACTCATAATCATACCATTACATCAACATCCGAGTACTATCAAGATGAAACCTATTTGGGAGTTTCTCTAATCAACAACCATCACTTATAAGCCAATGATAACAGAATGAAGTGATGTCGTTTCCACATCCGTCCAGTACCTTGCTAGGGTAAAGAATGATATCTATCAGTAGATCCATAAATCTGTCAAGTCCTCTTTTGGGACAGAGGAAACACCTGCTCTCACGGTTCCTTCCTCTACTACGCTGGCCATGTAGTTAATGAATGCGAGCGAGACTCACTCTTATACATTTTTATGCTCAATAATCCTCCAATGACTTGACATGCTCATAAGTCTTATCAACATCAGAATGTCTGTACAATCAATCTCGCTCAGATAAGGACATCAACTCATCTTGTCCTCTATCAACTTAAGGAATTGAGAACTTTTGTTAAAATTCAAGTTCAACCTCTTAGAGACTCTAAAAGTCTTACTCTCAATCAATTCCACCAATATCATCATCAATGCTTACTCAATTCAAGACTGGACCATAACAACCAAGCACATTTACATCATCAAGGCTCTAGACATCAACCCCTAGGTTCATTCTTGAAATCTTTGGCAATTAATCATGTAGAGTTTAAATAATAATTCAGATGAATCATTTAAGAAAGCATTTCAAGTTATTATGATCATCATTTTAAGAAAATATATGTAGAATAAAGATAGTTCTCAAGATAACATTCAAGAATTTGCAACCAAGACCCATTGCATTCAACAATTAACTCACTGCAGTCAAAGGGGTACATGGGAGGAAAATCTCATGCTTTGGGTAGCCTTACATATCTGGAACAAAGATTATCTCAATCTTCTTCAAGAACTTGACCCTCGACCTAGAAATCCTCAAACGTTTCTTGTCTTATCTCTCAAGAATTCTTCACGTAGGAGTTAGGAAAAATGGGTTTTGAAACCCTTAATTCAAATAAAAGAAACTTGAACACGTTTTTTGAACTTAGGATAGAGTAGGGAATGACCAAAAGGCCCTTCCTGTAATTAAAAGAAACTTTTCAAGAATTTTACATTGGTCCGCGGTGATCTAGGGGGTGTGGACTAGTGTATTTTTCCAGAAATTTTCTCTGAATGAATTCTATTCCTTCCTATCAAAAATTAAAGAAAAAACACAAGTGTTGATCCGCGCCTAGGGCACGTCGTGGCGCTTGCATGCATCAACACTATTTTGGGTAAAATTACCAAAATTTATTTTTCGACCAGGTTGCTCTAAAATTGGGTCGAGACCATTTTCTACTCAATTTTCGCGCTGATCATAAATCTGGTCTCAAATTTCCCATCAGAGCTTAGGAAGATGTGTTATGTGTATGATGATGTTCTAGGGGCATTTGAATAATTTTGTGGGGTGTTACATTATCTCCCTCCAGGGATCATTCGTCCTCGAATGATGAGTACAGTATGATCATGGCAAGAGTAGACTTAAGACTCATTTTAATACCCACTCGGTTGCCTCGAACACTCCACTATCCATCAACCTCTCTATAACCTCTACTTAGAGATCAAGAATAGACTGGGCACATTTATTCATGAATAGAAACTTCAATCAAGTTAAGGTCAGGGACATCACCTCTAATATCCTAGTCATTTGGCCTGAATAGGTGAGGGTATTTGATCTTCAAAGCTTCCTTAGCTTCCCATGTAGCTTCCTCAACAAATTGGTTCCTCCATAGAACTTTGATGGAGGCTATCTCTTTATTCCTCAACTTATGAACTTGAGATCAAGAATTTTTATCGGAATCTCCTCATAGGAGGTACTTTCTTATACTCCCATACTCTCAACAGGGACCACCAAAGTGGGATCTCCTAAACATTTCTTCAGCATTAACACGTGAAATACCGGACGGATCCCGTCTAGCTCGAAAGATAAGTCTAACTCATATGCCACCTTCCCAATACTCCTCAAAACCTAATAGGGTCCAATATAGCGTGTGCTCAACTTCCCCTTCTTGCCGAATCTCAGGACACTCTTCATGGATGACACTTTCAAGTACACCCAATCATCCACCTCAAACTCTAAGTCTCTTCTCATCACATCAGTGTAAGACTTTTGGTGACTTTGTGCGGTCTTCAACCTCTCTCAAATGACCTTCACCTTCTCCATGGACTAGTGAACAACATCAGGTCTAACCAATTCATCTTTGCCTACCTCAAACCACACAAATGGTGATCTACATCTTCTCCCATACAAAGCTTCAAAAGGGTCCATTTGGATACTTGCATGATAAATATTGTTATATGCAAACTCAATCAATGGCAGATGGTCATCCCAATTCTCCTTGAAGATAAGGACACAAGCTCTCAATATATCCTCCAAGGTATGAATGGTAGCACTTTGCCTGTCCATCTGTCTGAGGATGGATGGCTGTGCTCAGATTCACCTTCATACCTAATCCGTTCTTACAAGATCTCCAAAATAGGGAGATAAATTAAGCTCCCCTGCCCGAGATGATAGACAAGGGAACTCCATGCAACCTCACAATCTGACGAATGTATAATTGTGCATATTTCATAGCCATATTAGTGGTCTTAACTACCAAGAAGTGGGCTGATTTAGTCATTCTGTCCATGATCACCCATATCGAATCATGTTGCTTTCAGGACCTTGGTAAGCCAGTAATGAAATCCGTATTGATCATTTCCATTTCCACTCTGGCATTTCAAAATTATGAGATGACTCGCAGGTTCTTTGGTGCTCAACCATGACATGTTGACAATTTGGACACTTAGAAAAAAATTTAGCAATGTCCTTCTTCATCCCATTCAACCAATAGATTTCTCTAAAATCGCGGTATATCTTGGTGGAGACAAGATGAATAGAATACTTGAAGCTATGAGCTTCGGCCATGATCCTCTCTTGAACACCATCAACCTCGAGCACACACAGTCTACCTTGGTGCCTCAACACCCTATCTCCCCATTTAGCCTACTAATGTTACGCCTATTTTGGAGAAGGTCTAGCGGCTCCACACCAAGATGTGAGAAGTGGAATTAGTATCGTTTGTGCTTCCTCTGCTTGATACTACTATCGAGGTAGATATTGATTTCTTTGCTGCTGAGTCACCGCCTCACACTTCTAGGAAGAGGCTTCCTCTTGAGACTAAGGATCTAGATACTGTGAGATGAGAGGCTGAGAGATTAGAGAAGAAGTGCATAACAATTGCCACACAATCCTCGGTTATATACGAGATGGCGAGATAGACACGTGTTTAGGAAATGTTAAGGTGCTGGACCCTCAAGAGGTGCCACTGTTAAGGAGACCATGTAGTAGGCTATGGGCGATGATATGCGGATGGAGACTGGTGCTTAGGCACCCAGGTATGTCCCTTCTTAACCTTAATACTATATTTTGGTTTATTTTGTTTCATTGAGGACAATGCGAATATTTTTCGATAGGGTGTGGGTAGTTACAAGCCTCTGAAAAATTTGACTAACTATGGCCTATAACTATCCTAATTTTTGAGTTCGCGAGATTTTCTTGCATGTGTTCTTTCCCTAAGGACATTTACTTTCTATTGAACTAGCATGTTTAGGATGTGTAGGTATTATTAGTTGCATATTTTACTAAAATCTATGGCATATGTTGGTTTTGTTGAAAAATGATACCCATCAAATTTTTTTATGATTAATGTGTTGTTAGGTAGTTTTGATAACAACCATGTGAAATAAGTGATTGACAGTGTTTGTGTTGATGAGTTGGGGTTTACTTGTGATGAAAAAACATTATTTAAGAGTCTATGTTGTAATGCTCTTATTAGTAAATAATGTATTCACTTTTAAAAAGGTATTCCTTCAAGATAAAACCAACCCCTACTTCATAACTCTTTGACTTGAGTTTATGTCGTTAGAGAAATCGATTTTCTTGAATCGTAGAACTGAATGAAGGAAGGGTTATTTTAGTGTAATCATAGAAATGAATGAATGAAGGATTTGTTTCAGTGTTATTTATTTACTTTTGTGCAATTATATATGTTAAACAAGCCTTAATAATAATTATTATGTGTCAACAAAATAAATAAGGAAGGAAAAGAGAAAATTAGGGCAGCCACCTTATTGGACCATTTTTTTTAAGATGCTCTCGACATAAAATCTTTTTCCCTAAAGTAAGTCAGTTTAGTACCTTATAAAACCTTATAAACTCTCTTTTAACCTTATATTTGACAAACATACACGAAATAAATCAATTCCTTGGAGCAAAGTTGAGAGATCCCTTATCCTTTGGTAAGTGGTTGAATTCTGTCTTTAAATTGCAGGTATGTAGTAATTATGGAATATATCATCGTATATAGCTATATTTTTAGTATGTAAATATGTTTTGGAAATTCACATACCTACAACTTTTATGCTCATATGAAAATCTGAATCTGCTTGTATGGTATTGAAAGAAGGCACGAAACACAGTGAAAGTTCTGGCCAGTTTTCTGTCCGAGAGGCCTTCCATGTACTGTTATTGGTATTTTAATCATATCTTGATATGTGAGATATAATTTGTGATGCTTCTTAGTTCTTTGTAACTCTAAGACATGTATCTACAACTTTTATGTTTATGTTCGGACCTAATTTTGTAGTTGTGGATTCAAAACAGTGGACTCAAGTTCGGACAAGTTTTATCCAGAGTTTTGACATAGTAATCCCTGGGGTGTACTGTTAGTATTTTGAATACAAATACTTGGACAAAGGGTATTTTAAAGTGATTCTTGATCTTTTTCAACCTTTATTCATATACCTATGTTTCTCATGTAGACTGGAGAGCCTAGATTTACCATTTACAAATTCAAAATCTAGTTGTGTTGCAAGACAGTAACGCTATCGAGAAGACTCTGATTTGCAGAAATAAGACCCAATTTTGGCATTTATCTTGTTAGTTTATACCTGTTGAAAGTGCTGAATATTAAATTAGAATGTAAATGAGTATTACGGTGCTCACAGTCTTGTACAATCTCAAGGAAATTGATTAAAGAAACGGGCGTCGTATTGATCCACGACTTGAACTCGATATGGTCGGTTGCGTGCTAAAAGGTTCAGGTTCGTGTAAGAACTCATTCTTGTGCCTTTGTTACCTACTGGTACATTTGAAAGTTATCTTGGTATCTCAACTATGGTCTAGTCACTTTATTCGGCTGTGGTGATATATACTCGCTTAATTCACCCATTTACACAAATTGCCTGATCACTTGACATCCTTGTGGACTTTGTCCTTCTTGTGGCTCTGACTTTGTCACTATCGGCAAGCCTCTTGTTCGGATCAATTTCCATCTTGATTGTGGATTTTTGGTTTATCCTAAGTATGGAAGTAGTCCATTTTATGCACGATCTAGAAAGTCACTCTTGATATGGTTCTTGGTTCTCTTGATAATTGGGTTTTTACCCTTCTTGATATAGGGCTTCGGTCCATCTTGATACTTGAATATGTTTGGAGTGACGACATGACTTATATACTGAGCAAAACTTGTCATTTGAATGTCTTGTAAAAATTGTTCCAGGAACCCTTTATACTTAAATCTTTAAATATCCTACTTGATACTATTGATGTATTTGTTGACTAAGTTTATTACTATATTCTAATTGAGTTTCCCTTAAGAAGGGTAAATTGAGGGATTTAAGGTTTTAATCTTTTCGCTTTTACACCACTAAGCCTCATGCTTACTGATAGTTGTTTCAATTGTAGGGGGAATCCGAGATGATGCTTGAGGATGGCCATTGAAGAAAATTTTGGGAGCTTTGCAGAATATCACATTTGTGTCTAGACATATACTGTAGAAGTTTTGAGACATGTACATGATTCTCTTGTTGCATATGTATGTATAAATTTGAAAGTCTAATGTAAATTAAGGAACGATTGTTTATTACTTTATGTTTTGGCTTGTTTAGTTAAATTTAAGCCGACGAGCTTGTTGCTATATTAAAATACTAGTTATATTAAGATGGTTGTATGAAATGGAAACTAGTAAATTTTATATCCTTGGATTTTAATATTGGTAATACTTTTCAGTGTGCTACAATAGTATGGGCAATATATAAATATCTGGAAGATAGTAGTTTAAATTACTCGCAAGGTACTTTCGCCAAAAACTTGAGCTAGAAATTAACTAAACAACCTTTAGAACAAAATCCTGTACCTTTAACTATTTTGAATTCATTATTTAATCATGATTAATATGTCACGTGTTAAATTCTTCGTATGTTAATTAGTGTTATGTAAGCCTAAAGCGTATAGAAGTGGCATCCTCCCGCGAGGGTTGCCATATGTGTTGATAATGTTATCAGTGCCAAGTGTGTGTGAGCTTCATAGCATAATTCTTTTACTTTGTTTCAATTCAGTACTTTCCCTATTACATTGATAAAGATATTAGGTTAGTTGGTTAGAAAAAGATCTTAGGCCATAATCCTAAAATAATCAATGAAATGTTTGATGTATCCCTTGATCCTAATGTTTGAGTTGTACATATACCCTTTTCTTTGTAGACACCTAAGTAACCAAGCATTTTTTTAATGTGTAATCTTGAAATTAGACCTGGTACTTTCTTGAATATTGTGTACCTCGATCCAGGCAAAATACCTAAGTTGAGGGTGGCTACCAAAAGTGGCCCTGGTTCATAGTCTGGATATTATGCACCTTAACTTAGACCAAAAGCCTAAGTTGAGGGCGGCTGGTATAAGTAAAATCAGACCAAACGAGGAAGGAAGCTAGTGATGCAATAAAACAAAGAGGGAAGATTTCAAGAGGGTGCAAGAAAACCAAAGAGATTCCTAAATTGCGAGATAAAAAGAAAAAGAATGTGAAAAAGTAAAGGAAATGAGCTGATAAAACTTAAATAAGGCACCCTACGAGGTTTAAAATAGGAAAAGGGAAGTATAAGTTGAAAATTTCAGTGTTCGTAGGGCAAAAGTGCAAAATAACGTAGTGTCAAGGAGGGTCATTAGTCACTATATTCTAAAAATATCATATCAAAGCCCCCTGAGCCTACCTTATAAGCTAAGAAAGTCCTATATTGATCCTATTCCAAGTATTCGAAGGGCATGGACATAAGTATAGCGGAAAACATATGGCATTATACAAAGTGTTTGAAAATATATTGTAAGTGTGAGTGATTTCGCCAATCCCAAGTATTGAATTTGATTATAAAATAATATGTGAGATATGAGACTTCTTTCTGTGAGGACACTTCAAGTAGATTGTTAATTCTAGGCTATTTCAGTGATTATCGCTTATTTGTGAGTTCTTCGCTTGTCACAGTTGCACTTTCATGTATTGATATGCATGAATTTGTTTAGTAACTATCTGTATTGATGATGCTCAACTTGGATACTCAAAGGAAGCAAGGGCGGTCGACATCAGCCTAATAACCTAACTAAGAGGTTAGGATTGAATCCCATAGGGAATAATAGTTCAAGATAGAAGTGATACATTGGACTAAGTAATTGTAGGATCTGGGGGTTTGGAATAATTGAAAGCAAGAATTAAGTTGTACCATATATATTTAATGATTTAATCAGCAAAAAAAGGGAAGATGATGGGGATGTGCAAATATTGGAATTGATCTACCAATTGGGTTCAAATATTTGAATAAACGAGTTGGTAATGAGTGAATAGGTTAAGTTGCTTGTAATCCATGTTCAGTTATGGGACACGAATGTTTCATATGATTAAATTATGAAATTATACACGGACCATCGAGGACACATTGATCCTAAGAAGTCACAACAAAACCCTTAATACCTTGACCATGAATCCATAGTTGTGGACTTCAATTGAAACCCCAAGTGATTTCCAGTCATTACGTTCATTCCACACTCTAATTGTTCCGGCTAAGGTAATAATCATGGATCTAATGTAAACCCCAAGTTTGAAACATTGAAATTATAGATTAAACACAAGAATCGATACAAATTAACTTAAATAAACTAAAAATAAGTTATAATATTAAAGACCCAATAGATAAATCAAAAATCCATATGAAAAGCACTCCCCAAACATGGGGATTTCAGCCACACATGCTAGAAATTAACAATTTAATACCGAACATCGCAATTGCAGTCATGGGTAATAAGATTGAATAAAAATTAGTTGATTATCATTGGCCAATCTAGTCTAATTTTGCTTCCCAAAAACTTGAAAACCCTATCAACCTTTGTCTCAAAAGAAGAAAAATTCTATGTACTACTCCCTAAAACTAAAAAGAAGAATATGAGTAAAATGTCCTTTATAAATTGCTTATATAGTCTGTGCAAATTAAGAGTTTGTGCTGTGAAATGTCATTTGGCTGTCAAGGCCGACCATTGCTGAGTACTCTGGCGATGCACCAAATATGCACTTGACTACTTTCCTTTTCAACTTCACAAGGCTTCCACTTTTGTAAATAAGGTGATGTCTCTTCACTTTGCCTACTCAACTCGATGATTAGCTGAAGTTCCTATCACATAACCTTCTTGTCAAAGTTTTGTGGCTCTGAATACTGCAACTTTAGACAATCTTCTGTGCCATTTGGCAGTGCGCTAAATATGATTTGTGATATCAATTCTGACTTTATTTTCTACTTGAGCTGGAATCTTGGTTGCTTCAATGCTAGGCTGTCTCTTTGAGTGTGGCGGATCGCTAATTATGTAGGAGATGCCTCTCCTCTATGCCTTTTTACACTTTTGCTCCCTTTCAAGATTTTACCAAGTATTATCCTTTTGTGCACTTTTAGTCTCATTTCTAGACATAAACATATAAATTATTTAGACATTGGAATAATAGCACACTCATGATAATGGTTCTTTGTAAGCTAGCCCCTAAATGAGTCTGAAGTATGGACTCATAGATATGCACTAATGCATTTGATTGGGTATCTGTGATTGACTTAGAGATTATGTATGCAATTAGATTGATGTCTGTGTGTTGTATTGATTGTGTAGATTAATTCTGTCGCTTGAGGACAAGCAACAATTTTAAGTTGAAGGTGTTGATGTGTTGCTAAAATACAACACTTCTGATGCTTGAAATATGAAATTTTGTGTGTTCTCAAAGCGATGTTGGTAGGTTTGATGTGTTTTTGTATTTGTTTTTTAGGATTTCTGGAATCAGGATGATTTTGGGCTAAGTTCAATAGAATTCAATTTTTTGAGGATGCCTGGAGCTTTCTAGGGGCCACGGTTTACTCCATGAGTTGTGGGTTAGATTCAGTGAAATTTTGATTTTTAGATGTTGAAAGTACGAGTTATCAGACGAGTTGTAGAATCATTGACTGTCCGTATATGTGTTCGTATGTCAACCAACAACAACAACATACTCAATAAAATCCCACAAGTGGGGTCTGGGGAGGGTAGAATGTACGCAGGCTTTACCACTACCTCATAGAGATAGAGAGTTTGTTTCCTGGGAACTCTCATCTCAAAAACTCATAAATACAATAAACTAGATATTAAAGACAGGGAAGGTAAGAAAATTAAATAGAAAGAGCGACTAGTAGCTAAAGAAACACATGACGGTATGCATATATGATAAAATTAATATATATAAGACTAATAATGGCAACACAAGATATAAAGGTACGACTAAACATACTACCCTCTATATCCTAGAGCCAGACATCAACCTAACCCTACTAACCTATTAACCTATTACTCTAATTCGCGACCTCTATTCTTTCCTATCTAAGGTCATGTTCTATGAGATCATGTTTCACCATATCTTGTCTGATCACCTCCCCCAATACTTCTTCGGTCTAACTCTACCCCTCTGTGTAAAACTCCTAAATCCAACCGCTCACACCTCCTAACAGGAGCATCGGTGCTTCTCTACACATGTCCAAATCATCGTAGTCTCACTTCTCTCATCTTGTCAAGCACAGGGAGCACCTCTAGCTTCTCCCGTATGGTCTCATTCCTAATCTTCTCACTCCTGGTATGTTCACTTATCCATCTCAACATACTCATCTCAGCGACTTGCATCTTCTAAACATGTGAGTTTTTGATTGGCCAACACTTTACCCTATACAACAAGGATAGTTTAACCACCATCCTGTAAAGTTTACCTTTGAGTTTAGGTGTTATCTTCTTATCACAGAATACTCTAGACGAAAGCTTCAATTATGTCCATGCTGCCCCAGTTTGGTGTGTGACATCATCATCGATGTCGTTACTATTCTTGATGATGGACCCAAGATACTTAAAATTATCTCTCTTAGGAATAGGCTGAGTAGCAAGTCTCACATAAATGTTTGATTTAACCCTTGCAATACTGAATTCGCACTCCAAGTACTCTGTTTTGATCCTTCTCAGTTTGAACCCTTTGGACTCCAAAACCTGTCTCCAGACCTCCAATCTATCGTTAACTTTAGCCCAGTCTCTCAAATTCATTTAAAAAATCGAGAACCCACTCATGGGACAAGAAACCCTTCCCGCATCAATCAACACTATGTCATATGCAAATAGCATATACCCGAGAACCTCCTCTTGAATAGACTATGCCTGCTCATCATTATAAGTGTTTTTACTTATATTATTCCATAAAATGATTCTTTCATCTACAATGATTATGCATAGCTAAATCCACAACTAGGATTATGGGAACCGTGAAGAAATAATGAAGCAAAAACTAAATAATTTTGAATTTCTGGAAAGTGAGCATGCGTGTATTAATGATCTCTTCGTTCAGATTGCTTTTTAACGGTGGTCAACGTTAGAACTCACTTAATTCTTACTCACTATATGAATGGAGTAATGAATGGGATAAGAGATAATTAATAGGATTCATTACTAAAAAAGTCCTGAAAAGCGATAGACTGCATCGCTTTCCCTTTTTCGTCACTTTTTTAATAAATTTTTTTTAAAAGAAAAGCGACGAACATTTGGTCCCTGCTCGTTGCATCTTTAAATAATTATTTAAAAAAAATTAAAGAGGCATCAGACGTGGGGTCCCTATCTGTTGTTTTGTTTTATTAGAAAAAATAAAAACTAATGGACTTATAGACCCTGTCCGTCGCTTATTTGGAATTTCTTTAAAAAATAAATTGCAGAAAAGCGACAGACAAGGGGATGCAATTCATCACTTTTTCTACATTATTCTTTATAGCAGAAACCTACAATTTCTGCTACCCACTTGCAAATTATAAAATATTTTAGTTTCAATACAAAAGAGTCCATCCCATATATCTAGCCTTTGTGGTTCCCTCCAACCACTTTCTTAGTTCAAATTTGATGGGACAGCTCAGACGTAAGTTCGACATCATCTCCAAGCTCACGAACGTATCACTCGTACTTTTGCTACATATTACAAAAATAATTTAGAGCTAGAAGGAATACTTAT
>JAPFFP010113662.1:0-18379 GCA_026153255.1 Solanum medicagineum | reverse complement strand
TGAACAAATTCGGTGTCGAGCCTCGTCTCCGTTTAGCTATCAATTTTAAGCTAAGAAAGTAGGTGACTCACCTACTATATTATTAAGTCATACAATAACTTCAATTCTTTTACTTAGTTTAGGGATAATATATTCACAATTTAACACCAACACATATATACCCTCGACCTTCTTAAGCATTTAGACTCACATATCGACCATTAACACAAGATTTAAGCACTTTCAAGAATTGACGCTAATTTGACCAAACCATAAAATGATTCATTTGCATAGCATTAGTACATATAAACTGTGGGGTATGACATCCTCCCCCCCAGGAACATTCCTCCTCGAATGTTAGCACAATTTGGTAGCTTGACGAAGTATAAACCTTTATTTAAATAAACCTGTAACAACACACTAATTATTTAATCACATGTACCTATTAGTGTTCCAATTCTACATGTTGAGCGTTCTCTTTAGCTTCAAGCAAATGAGGATATTTTGACTTCATCGCGTCCTTGGCCTCCCAGGTCATCTCTTCTGCTTGCTGATTTCTTCAAAGTACCTTCACTGAAGCTATATCTTTATTCCTCAGCTTCCTAACCTGTCGATCTAGAACAGCAACAGGTTCCTCTTCATAAGTGAGATCTTCTGTAACCTGTATATCCTCAATAGGAGTGATATGGGATGGGTCACCTATGCACTTCCGAAGCATTGATACATGGAAAACAGGATGAACCATTGAAAGCTCTTGGGGTAGCCCCAGCTCATATGCAACCTGCCCGATCTTCTTAGTAATTTTATACGGCCCTATGTAACGTGGGCTTAGTTTTTCTTTCTTACCAAACCTCATAACCCCTTTCATTGGAGACACCATTAAAAATACCCAATCTCCTACTGAAAATTCTAGCCCTCTCCTCTTAGCATCTACATATGATTTGTGATGACTTTGTGCTATTTCTAGCCGCTGTTGTATTACCTTAACTTTTTCCATGGCTTGGTGCACTAGATATGGCCCAAGTAAGGTGGTTTCTCCCACTTCAAACCATCCAATTGGAGACCTACACTTCCTTCCGTACAAAGCTTCATAAGGTACCATCTTGTTACTTGAATCGTAGCTATTGTTATAGGCAAACTCAATAAGTTGCAAATGGTCCAACCAACTACTTTTAAAATCCAATACACAAGCTCGCAACATATCTTCAAGGGTCTAAATGGTGCGTTTTGCTTGACTGTTTGTTTGAGGGTGAAAAGTTGTACTCAAATTCACTTGTGTACCTAAACTCCTTTGGAAAGACTTCCAAAACCTCGTAGTGAATTGAGTTCCTCGGTTAGATATAATGGAGATTGGGACTCCATGTAGCCTGACTATCTCTTTGAGGTACAACTTGGCATACTCTTCCGCTGTATAATCACTCCTGATAGGTAAGAAGTGTGCAGACTTTGTAAGTCTATCAACTATTTACCCATATGGAGTCAAACTTCTGAGATGAGCGACTCAAACTGGTAACAAAATCCATGTTGATCATATCCCACTTCCATGTTGGAAGCTCTATACACTGCATATAACCTCCTGGCTTTTGGTGTTCTACTTTCACTTGTTGGCAATTTGGACATTGAGCCACAAATTCTGCAAGGTCCTTTTTCATGCCTCCCCACCAAAACACTCCCTTCAGGTCATGGTACATCTTAGTCGATCCTGGATGGATGAAATATCGGGAATGGTGGGCTTCTTCCATTATCCTTTTTCTTAACCCATCAATATAAGGCACACATAATCTGTTTTGGCAGTAGAGTACTCCATTTTGTGTAAGGTCAAAGCCCTTTATCGTACCCTGACTCACCTTTTCCTTAAGCTATCGTAGAACGGGATCCTCGAACTGTTTTTCTTTCACCTCCATTACTAATGAAGACATTGCTGCATTATGTACAATAATCCCTTCCTTTGGAGTTTCTAGAAGGCGAACTCCCAAACTAGCTAGTTGTTGTAGATCCTTAACCACTCCTTGACTTACCATGGCCTGATCACCAGTAGTCATGATTGCCTTACGACTTATAGCATCGGCTACAACATTTTCCTTCCCCATATGGTGTAGTATATCAACATCATAATCCTTTATTAGCTCTAGCCATCTCCGCTGTCTTAAATTTAGATCCTTCTGCTTAAAAATGTATTGCAGGCTCTTATGATCAGTATATATGTTAACATGAACCCCATACAAATAGTGGCGCCATATTTTCAAAGCAAATACAACCATTGCTAGCTCAAGATCATTAGTTGGGTAATTCTTTTCATGTGGTTGTAGCTGTCTGGATGCATAAGCAATTACCCTACCATGCTGTGTCAGCACACACCCTAAGCCAACTCCTGAAGCATCATAATACACTGCATATCTCTCAGTGCCTCGCAGTGGCATACAACTGTCGATCACGGAGAACCTGTAGCACTTGTTGTAAGTGCTTTGCATGGTCCTCTTCTGACTTTGAGTATACCAAAATGTCATCTATAAACACTATCACGAACACATCGAAGAATGGCTTAAATACCCTGTTCATCAGGTCCATAAACTGCTAGTGTATTCGTTAGCCCAAATGATATAACAAGAAATTCAAAGTGACCATACCGTGTTCTGAAAGCAGTCTTAGGTATATCTTCCTCCTTCATACTCACTTGGTGATACCCTGATCTCAAATCAATTTTTGAAAAATATTTGGCACCCTGTAATTGATCAAATAAATCATCAATCCTGGGGAGGTGGTATTTGTTCTTAATGGTCACCCTATTCAATTGCCGATAGTCGATACACATTCTCAAGGTGCCATCCTTTTTGCGAACAAATAACACCGGTGCACCCCAAAGGGATACACTAGGTCTTATAAAACCCTTCTCCAATAAGTCTTTTAATTTCCACGCAACTCTGCTACGACCATTCTATATGGAGTGATAGAAATAGGTTGAGTGCCTGGAAGTAAGTCAATACCAAAATCTATTTCTAGTTTAGGAGGTAACCCTGGGAGTTCTTCAGGGAACACATCAACAAATTCATTTACTACTGGTACTGATTGCAGAGTTGACGATTCTGCCTCCATATCCCTTACTATAACTGACATACATACCCTTTAGATATCATCTTTCTGGCCTTAAAGTAAGAGATAAACTTCCCCTTTGGTGCCCCAACGTTGCCTTCCCATTCAATGACTGCCTCATTTGGAAAGTGGAAGTACACTTTCTTAGTTCGGCAATGCACAGTGGCATAGCAAGAAGATAACCAATCCATACCCATTATGACATCAAATTCCATCATTTCTAACTCAATAAGGTTAGCCAATGTGTCACGGTCACAAACAGTTATTACACAGTCATAATAAACCCTTCTAGCTATAATATATTCACCAGTTAGTGTAAACACCTCAAAAAATGGTTTGTTCAATAATTTAGATGTTTTCTTAAGCTTCCCAGCAACTAGTGGGGTAATGTATGATAGTGTAGAACCAGGATCAATTAATGCATATACATTATGAGAGAAGATGGACAATGTACCTGTGACCACATTAGGTGAAGCTTCCAAATTTTGCCGACTCCCCAAAGCATAAGTGCAATTCTGGACCATGCTAGAGCTAGTTGCCCCTCTAACTCCTCTACCACGACCCGTAGGTGCTTGCTGACCCCTACCTAATGGAGGAACTGTCGATGATGATGCAATAGTTGACCGAGTAGATTGTGCTATATCACCCATACGCCTCCTCGGGCAATCTCTTATCATGTGCCCTGACATACCGCACTAATAACAAACATCTTTCCCAACATGACATATACCCGGATGACTTCTTCCACATTGTTTACAGGGCTGCCTAGGAGTCATTGGCTAGCCTAGCCATCCTCCTGTTGTCCATGTACTTTGACGCTTACCCCATTGACCAAACTGGTTACTTCTAGACCCTTGAAGCTGTGGTGGAGCACTAGCTGCAGAATAGGAAAGTGATGGCCTAGGCGGTCTATGCCGAGGCCTAAACTCACCTTGGGATGGTGTAAACTGCCCTGAAGATCTAGTCCTCTTAGATTGCGCCTTTTCTAACTCCTGTGTCCTTCTTCTCTGCCTATGGTCCTCCAATTTCTAAGCAAAAGCTTGCATCCTTGCTATGTCCGTGTATTTATTCAAGGAAGTAATAGTACAGTCTCTGACCAGATACGTATCCAATCTATCCACATACCGATGAACTCTATCTGCCATAGTAGTAACTACATTAGGAGCATACCTGGACAGGGAAATAAATTGGAGGCTATACTCCCTTACGCTCATATTCCCCTGGTGGAGATTCAGGAACTGATCTGCACGAGCCTCTCAGATCTCTAATGGCAAGTAATGGTCAAGAAAGGCCTCTTTGAACTCCTTCCAGGTAATTAGGGGTGCATCTATATCTTTGGACTGCTTCCACGCTTCATACCACAATATAGCCACACCCTTCAACCGATATGCTGCTATGCCCAAGGTGTTGTGTGGATCTTTTGTGTCTATCCTTTTGGTGGGTATAATGTTGCTATGAGGTTCATAGGTGTTCAACTAGGTTTGTATTGCATTAGGTCTTGCATTGTTGTTTGTTGGAGAGGCATGGTGGATTTGGATGTCATCATAGGGATAGAATGGGTACATGCATGTAGTGTCTTCATGGCTGGTAGGGCCTGCTAGATCCCGAATCCCAAATGAACTCGTCTTGAAGTGGGAGGCTGTCAAGTGGTAGCAAAAGAGGTAGGTCTATTTCTTGTCTTAGGGTAGAATTGGGTCTCTAAGGGGTTGCATTTGTCATCTTGTAAGAAATGGAAGTGTTGAACCTAAGTTGTTTTGTCTCTAGAATTGTTGGTGGTGGTAGACAAGGCTTTGAATATCCTTTTCGATAATTTGAATTTTGGGGTAGTGTCCTTTGGTTTGACTATTATACTGGTTGTGCCTATAAGCCTCATGAAGAAGACCTTTAGTCCCTACTCTAATAGGTTTATGGTGGTTTTGGTGATGATAATGTGGTTCATTGTCTAATGAGGTAGTGCATGTGAGTCATTTGAGGATAGTACTAAAAGTTTAAGGAAGAAGGTTGGGTGCAAGTAGGAGAGATGGGAATTTTGGTTCTAAGAGGTTGCCTTTCTAGGTTGTGTGGTTGCAAAATTATGGTATTAAAGAGGACCTTAGTAAGACGAAGGTGATTAGAGATTAGCCTACACCTTTGATTTCATCGGATATTAGGAGCCTCTTGTGTTTAGGAGGCTATTATTGTAGATTGTGAGTAGGTTCTCTTCTATTGTTGCTCCTATGACATAGTTGATCCTAAGTAAGGCCATGTGTGACCGACGTTTTGATTAGGGTGTTTTGATAGGTCTGGGATTTGCTATTTCTTTTGTTATTCCTTGGTTGTAGTAGGATTCATGTGTATATGGGTTGATCCTTGATTCCTTTCAATCAAGGCGATCCAAAATTATTTTTAAAATAATAAAAAAAAATCTACATGGATTTTGCTTACTTTAATTTGGGTTTTGAGTATTCTGAATCCTAAAATTCTATTGATGCATGGACAGTATTTATTTGATGATTTAAATGTGATTTAAACCGTTATATGAGGATTTACTTTGAATTTATGAAGTTATAAGTATGCATGTTCCCCTTTTGAAATTATTTATGCATGAGAGATTACACTATGGTTTTAAATATGGAATTAATTATATTTTCACCTGAACTTCATAATATAAATATTGATTTTAAATGGAGTCTTAATTACCCATATCATTTCTTCATTGTTCATAGCATATGCATTCATGCACATGGATTATTTTGAAAAGAATTATGTTATGAATAAGCACAATTTCGTTATATGGTATGATTTTGATAAAATGTTGGTAATTATAATAGTCTGATCACATATATGTCATTGATTTTGGCTCTATGGGCATTTTGGGTGCTTGCACCATTTTATATATTAATGGGCTATTCCTATGCATAAGTATTATGACTATCAAATTATCATTTTGGCATTTGAGTCTAAGTATGAATTATTATGAATGGTGTTTGTCTTTTAATCCCAATTGCACATTGAAATGATTTGGAAAATGACTACTGCCTCTTTGAATATATGTACGTGCATATCATAAGTACTCTTGTGGAATGACGGCTTAGTTTGATGGGTTGAAGGTCTTGGCGTAGTTTGGGCTACTTGCATAACATTCTTTGAATGAGTGTAGAACATGTAGGGTTGTAATATAATGATTAAGGGTAGTCGATCTACTTGGTCAACTATAATGGGTTCGTCACTTCTCTAATGTTGATTTGGGGTTCGGGTTTCATTCTCAGGTGTGAAGGAGGGTAGGTGATATCCCTAGGGGTCCTTTGAACTAGAAGTGATCATTTCAGTTATTGGTGGTGTTTTTTGGTGGGCTTATGCACCGGTTGTTTCTGTTGGGTTTCATGAATAGGGTCTTAAAACCCTACCTTGACATGTTTTTGGTGGTCTCTAGTGATGAGGTATTGGTTCATTTAGAGCTTGTGAATCATTTGGGGGTAGTGTTGCAAGTCTTGGAGGATGAGAGGTCATTTTCTAATTGCGATAGTTGTGCGTTGAGGGTAACAAGAAGGTGGTTAGGACTCCTTAAGGATCATGAAATGAATGCGCATTATTTTATTTCGGTAAGGCTAGTGTGTGGTTGGTGCTCTAAGTAGGGAGCTTATGGGTAGCTTAGTATATGTGGTTAATGGTGGCAAGGTGGTGAACTGTGGAGTCCATCGGTTAGCTAGAACGGGAGTTAGGTTGGAAGAAGTTGAGAATGGTAGTGTAGTGTCGTTGGTGGTTCCAAATTTTCTTTTGTTTGAGAGGCCTAGTTTAAGCAAAGCCTTGGTTTCGCCTTACTAAAGTTGGAAGTTTTGGGAGAAAATGCTAGAGTGGAGGTTGTCTCCCAAGGGGGAGATGGTGGTTATGGTACCAACAGGGTTAGGTGGATTTAAAATTGACAGTTGAGTTAAGGATTGTGAGTCCTTATGGAGTGTAAGGGAGGTTGGTAAGGTCAAATAAGTTTGGGGACTTTCCTACCGATGTAGGTGTGGTTCGTCCGGTTCTTCATGCTTCTAAGTGGATGGGATGTGTTGGTGACTTTAGTGCTATAGAACACTTCAAGGATGTGGTGTTCGTTAAGGCCCTCTCAAGAGAATCATCAAACCAAAGGTGTCTCCAAGAAAGCCAAACCGGTCTTATGGGAGCAATAGGCATACCTTATTCACTCTAATCAAGCCTAAGAAAGTGACTAAGTCAATGTGATTCCAAGTTCCATGGTTCAACCCCTATGTCATTCATATGCATTCATGTTTAAGTTGGCAAGTATATGATGACTTTACACTTATATTAAGATGTTGAAAATGGTGTTTAAAAGTAAAGTTGCATTCTTGTTGGGCCTGATTTGTTATAATCACTTTTGTCTTTTACGTCTCTTGTACATTCAGGGACGAATGTTCCCAAGGGGGAGATATTGTAACGATCCCAAGAACGTTCCTCGAAATGCCCAGAATTTTAATTTTCATATATCTCAAAATTCATTTGTTATTCCAAAAATCCGACTTCATATTCTTATTCAGGCGGTCCAAATTAGGGGGAAAAGGGTCTAACCCCGATTTAAGAGCAAAGATTTAGCAATTAAAAAATTTCAAGAACACAATTTCCAGAGAGGAATCCGCCTCGCTCTAAAATGGTGCTTGTTTTTTAGCTCGTCCAAAAAATTCTAAGTGTTGGGCCCAAGTGATCCCAAACGTGTTTTTATCTACACTTAGCCAAATTTCACCCTTATATCATCCTAAACATTTCCCAATACTCTCCAAAACACTTAGCCATATTTTCACTCCAAGATTGAAGTCCCAAAACTCTCATCCGGAACTAAGGATTTCCTTCAAGCTTCAAGACTCCATTTTCAATCTACACCAAGAGCTTCTCTAAAGCTAAGGTATGTAGATTTTATCCATTGGGTTCTTCCATCCATGGTGCCCTAATTTTCTTCTTTACTCAATTTGCATGACTTAAAGTTGATATTACATGTGGGTCTTGTATATTAAGAAATTTACTACACAGTGATTTGAATTCATGAAAGTAAAGTTGTTTTAGCATGTTTTGAGCTCTAAAAGCTTAGATCTAATGTTGGATATAATGAGCGGTTTTGATGTGAATGTGTTGGGGGTGTTACAAGATGTTGATTGATGTATGTAGAATAGATTTTCTTGCATGATTAGTGTTTGATAAAAGGTCCGGCTAGCGTTTCTTATGGAGTTGAAGGTCCAAAGCATGAGATATGACATGAATGATGTTATGATGATCAAATAAACTTATGTATATCATAAATTCTATATAAAGTGTTGCATTAGACCATGCCTAATCTGAGTGGAGGGGATCTAAGAACCCAAATAACCGAGATGGGGTGGCATCATCACTAACCGATATGGGGGTTTGTACTCATCAACCGAGTGAAGGGTTAGTACTTCACCACCTAGGTGATGGGGCCGCATTATCAGCAATTGAATAGGGGGTCTGTACTCATCAACCAAGTGAAGGGTTAGTACTTCACCACCTAAGTGATAGGTCGGCATCATCACTAACCTACTAAGGTGTTTGTACATTGGAAATCTAATTTGGTCTATTCTACACATATGATATCCTATATGAGCATGAGTTATTTAAGCATGTTTTACTCTAACATTGATCATACATGCCATATTGCTATATAATGCCTTTTGCCTATTGTTATGTATTTTTATTATGATGCCTATCTCTTGTTGCATTGCACCCTACATACTTAGTACATTCAAACATACTAATGCATACTCTTGCCGACATGATATCACCATGTAGGAACCGTAGCCCAAGTTGATCATCCTTTTCATCCACGTGACTAGTCGGTACCACTCAAGCTAGTTGGTGAGTCCTCCACTTCGGGGACTTTACTCTATATTTCTCTTATTATGTATTGAGTAATTTTTCTTTATGTTCTATTTTGACTATGAGGGTGAGCCCGATTGCTTTGTCTTTGCCCCTGCTCTTATCTATGTAGTAGAGGTGGTGCTGGACATGCTATGTATCTATGATACGAATCTTGACTCTTTTGTCTCTTGATGTTGTTGTTATCCAAGATTTCCCTTAGTCCTTTGCCCTTGTTCCTAAACTTTTACATGTTACTTAACTATAAATCTCTCTCCCTAGCCCCAATTTCTCTTGTTCATGTTTCTTATGATGTTTTACATTGCTTCCGCGACCAAGGATGTATAATGATATGTTATGAGGCTTGTTTGGGGCTCCTTCGGGTTCCCCATCCGCCGGTCATGTCTAGGCCCTAGCTTGGGTCATGACATTACTTTTGTCTTGTATGTCACTTTTACATTCAGGGACGAATGTTCCCAAGGGGGAGACATTGAAACAACCCGAAATGTGCCTCGGAATGCCCAAAATATTAAATTCAATATATGTCAAAATTTGTGCGCGATATCAAAAATATGACTTCATATTCTTGTTCAAGGTGTCAAAAATAGGTGGAAAAAGCATCTAACTTTGACTTAAGAGCAACCGTAGCAAAATTTAAAAATCGCAAAAATGCGATTTGCAAAGACGATCCACGCCACTATTGCAACGCCCCAAGGGCGCGCTCCTATACATTAGTGCGCAGTTTTTCTATCTAGGTCTAAGACTATTAGGTCTTGAGCCTAAGTGTTCCCAAATGTGTTTTTACCTATAATTAGTCATATTTCACACCCACATATCATCCTAAATATTCCCCAATATCCTCTCAAACACTTGAAGCCATACTTTTCACTCCCAAATTCAAGTCTCAAAACCCTCATCCGGAACTAAGGAATTCCTTTAAGCTTCAGGCCTCCATTTTCAATCTTCAGCAAGAGCTTCCTCAATGCTAATGTATGTAGGTTTTATACATTGGGTTCTTCCACCCATGGTGCCCTAATCTCCTTTTTACTAAATTTGCATGATTTAAAGTTGATTTTACTAATGGGTTTACTAGTATGAACATATCAATGAACTATGATTAAAGCTATGTAAAGTTGTGACTATTTTGCTATGTATTGAGCTATAAATCTTGAATCTAATGTAAGATTTGATGAGGGGTTTTGATGTATATTGCTTGAGGGTGTTGCAAGGTGTTGAATGATGATTTTAGAATGGGTTTTCTTGCATGATTTCATTTCTATATTTCTGTCATGCCCCGAAAAGAGGGGAGGTGCAACTGGCACTCGATATCGTAATTGGCCAAGTAAGCCACTGAACATGCTATTCAACTAACTAAGAGCCAAAAGAAAATTGGGCAGCATAACACCTGAAAAACTAAGCCTAGACCATTTAGGTCATGACTTGCACAACAGCAAATCATGTACATCAAGATAAGTAAACCAAACGGTAACGTAAAAGCTAGTCGACAAGACTGTACCAAAAGAGGTATAGGCACACACACTATATATACATGCAAATTCTATGACTGGAGACTGAAACACACAAAAGAATCGACCCAAAATAACATGTATATAATAGCCTCTAAGAGAACCGCTAATACTGTCGAGACAGGGCACCGACTATACCCAACTATATAACAAAAAGTAAAGCATCCTATGAAGGCTTCAGGAAGAGGTAGAGCTTACCAACACATAGCTGAACTAGGATCCTAGTGGAGGGGTAAATTAGAAATCCCTACCTAAACTTGCACGTACGAAATAAAATGCAGCGTCCCCAGGCAAAGGGATATCAGTACGAATAAATATGTACTGGTATGTAAGGTAGGAAGCAAAAACATAGATAATTGTAGTAAAAAGGGATTTTTAGAAATACCACATGTAAGCAAAATTCAGATAACATTCATGTTCAATACTTAGCCTCCTAGCGATCAAATATGCATGGTATGCTCGAGTAAGCGCATGTCATGAATACATATATATAGATGCAAATGCATGACATACCCAACCAAATGTAGCAATGGTGGACATTTCTGGTAGCGAACTAACATCATATCTGCCAACCTGTGGCCATCTGTATAATATACATACATATATATATATATATATATATATATATATATATATTAAATCATTTGAGCAAGTAGGCCCCATAACTCCAATTATTGCTCGAAGTCCATGCATAACCTTTCATGTATGATATGAATATTTAATGCACCTAGTAGTCCATACCATATATTTAACCAATCTTGGCTCATTGGTGCACTTATTCTGATAGCATCATAATCATTACCATAGCATATATACATGACTCGTGGGATCTTACATGTCTTTTGAATAAATTTGACAACTTAACTCAATGTTTAGAATGAGGACTTAACTTTGAAAATGTTCATAAAGGTGCTTCACATAGTGCTTATACTTGGTCAAATATTAATTAGTAAAAGAAAGTACTTAAAAGGAATCAAGTGTATTAGTGGTTTAAGTGGGACCATTATACTAAAGAATACTGGAAATCAACATGTAACTTGTTAAGTGCTTCAATTAGGTTTATAGTTTGGAAAAAGAATTTATTATGACTCCTATATTACTTTCGACATCTACATTTATTTTAATGGAACTACACCAAGAAGAGAAACACCTCGAATAGATGGATATGTAGCCAGGAAGCCCGATAAAATTATATAGATATTGAATGTCTAGTTTAAGAGAATGAATGGAATGTTAACCTAATACCATCATGAAAATAACTCAGCTGCAATCTCAATGCCTTTCACAGAAAGTCTTTCTAGCAACAAAATAGTAAGATATCACATTTGACATTTTGGGAAACTTCCCAATTCCTTCAGAAAAGTTGTTCCTCATGTCCTAGGCTTCACAACAACTATATGTACGCAACTTATAATCACCTATAAATAGTCCATAATTGAGCATTAATTGGCAGATTTTCCACATAGCATTTACACGATGAAATGCCCATAAAACTTCGTAAAAATAACCGTAAAAGAGCCTTCAAATTACTATCTAAATAGACCAGCTGCAAACCAACAATAACCAGCAAGAACACTATTTTTTACAGCCCAAAAAAATCCCCAAACATAGCTAATAGTAGGGAAAAACAATTACAAAGTGTAAGGCACACATTTCTAGGCATGGGGACGAATTTTAACGGTAAAAATGCGAAGAACTCACCTAAATCACTTGGAGACCGTGAGATAAAATTAGGTTAAGTTTATCTTCTGTTCTGGGATGAAATGAGACTAATTTGAGCTTTTTAAAGCTCAGATTAGCCGACATCTAGATGGGTCAACCCGACCTGGCCCATGACCCGATTTCCTGCTGAGGCAGTCCCAGTAAATGGTCATAACTCTTTACTTTGAGGTCGCTTTGATGCGCGATTTTGTGCATTGCAAACTACACTCGTAGATCTTCGATTTGACAGTTTATAGATCCTCTAATGTCTTATATTTTGGGAGATATGACCTGATAGATTTGACCCTAATTTAAGAAGCATTTCTTAATGAAACTTACGGTAACTTTGACCAACCTTTATCTTGAAACTTTATTGATTCCAAAACTTAATATATGACCTTTGCTCTATTAAAATAACCATCAAATATCCATTATTCATAAATTATACACTCTTAGTCCCATCTGAAAAGTCACACTTAATTTAAACCTTCCAAAGAGGATGAGGTGCCACTCGGGCCATCTCCTTAACGCCAATCGTGTATTTAGGCGATTCCTTTGTCTTGATTATTGGAAGCCTTATTATCCTTAGGTTCTACCAAAATCACATATTCCTTATGTAACATGACACACTACCTATAATTATAGAAGACGACAAACATGGGGTCTCAGAATCTCCCCTCCCCCCAAGAACATTCATCCGCGAATGTATCAATATAGCTCATTGGTTGCATTACCATCTACCAAAAAATGTTACATTTTAGGATATATCTACTACTCTTGCAAACAACAAATCATCTTCAAAAAAACTCCAAATACTAAACTTCGTATAGCTATTCCCCGACAAAACATACAAGTTACACTTCCAAGCCCTTTATAATTTAGGTTATTGGAAAAATAGGATAACTAACATCAAGTTGTAAGTAGTTGGCGGTGATTCTTCATCATTTGTCTTCTTTTTTTCCAAGTTATTTCCTCAATAATATTGTTCCTCCACAACACTTTCGCGGAGGCCACTTCATTATTTCAAAGCTTTCTTATGTGTCAATCCAAAATAACCATAGTTACCTCCTCATAAGATAAGTCTTCAGCAATGTAGATACCCTCAATATGAGTAATATATGAAGGATCTCCAATGCACTTTCACAACATTGATACATGAAAACATTTGATGGACTGCACCCAATTCTGACGGAAAATCAAGATCATATGCAACCTTGTCAATCTTTCGAATAACCTTATACAGTCTAATATACCTAAGGCTGAGCTTTTATTTCTTTCCAAATCACTTGACTACCTTCATAGGTGATACTTTTGACAATACCCAATCTTCTACATCAAACTCTAAGTCTTGTTATTGAACAACTGATAAGACTTCTACCGACTCTGGGCTATTTGCAATTAGTCTCGACTAGGTTTCACTTTGTCCATCACTTATGGAACTAAATTAGCACCTAGCAACTTTTCCCCTTCGACCTCAAACCAACCAATCGACAACCTACACCTTCTCATGTATAGTGCTTCATAAGAAGCCATTTGGATACTAGATTGGAAGTTTTTATTATAAGCGAACTTGATAAGAGGTAGATGTTTATCTGAGCTTCCTTTAAAGTCTAGCACATTGGTACGTAACATATCCTCGACAATCTGAGTGGTAAGCTCTACCTATCCATCAACTGGTTGATGAAAACCGGTGCTAAGAATTAGTTGAGTGTCTAGCCCTTCTAAAAAAGGACTCCCAAAAATGTGCTGTAAGTCGAGTCCCTCGATAAGAGATTATAGATAATGGAGCTTCATGAAGGGGAATAGGCTCTTAAATGGAAAACATAGAATAATCCCCAACTTAATATGTCATTCATACTAGCGAGAAATGAGCAGATTTTGTCAGTCTATCAATGATTACCGATATAGAGTCATACCTGCTCGGAGTTTGAGGCAACCAAGTGATGAAGTCCATATTTATCATGTCATATATTTATAACAAAAAGTTAGTATCCTTAGCTAGGATACCGGGTCTCTAATGTTCTATTTTAACATGTTGGCAACTAGGGCACTGGGCCACCATCTTCTCAATATCTTTTCCATGCCATTCTGCCAAGAAATCTACCGAAGGTCTCGATACATTATTATTTGTTGCCCTAGGGTGAGCCGAATACCTTGGAAAATAGGCCTCAAAAAGAATTTTGGCACGGAGCCCTCCAATGTTTGGCACACATAAGATTCCCTGGTACCGAAGGACTCTATCTGAAGTTAGCTTAAACAAAGGATGTTGCTATTGTGGAACACTTTCCCTTAACATCATACAGTCAGGATCCTCATGTTGTTATTTTCTTACTTCAGTACCAATGGAAGATTTTTGTTGTACTTTAAACAATTACACCTCCATCCTCCGCATCGAGTAATTGTATCAACAAACTAGCTAGCTGAGGTTGATCTTTTGTCATTTTAGCCTTATCAACCTCAAAATCGATTGAAGTGTCTATGGACTTCCAGCTAAGTAAATCAACAACAACATTAGCTTTCCCGAGATGGTATAAAACGTCAATATCATAGCCTTTTAGTAATTCTCGCCGCCTCCTTTGTCATAGGTTCAACCTCTTCTACTGAAGTAATCATTGGAGGTTCGATTGGTAGGTAAAAATGTCAACATGAACTTCATATAGTAATGTCGCCTAATCACTAGAGCAAAAACAACATCAACGAGCCCAAGATCATGGGTAGGATAGTCTTGTTCATACTTTTTCAACTTTCTGGAAGCATATGCAATAAATCTACCATGCTGCATAAGAACACAACCTAGGCCAATTCTTGAGACATCACAATATATATTGTAGCCTTTGGTTACATTCGAAATAACCAAGATATGTGTAGTGGTAAACCTTTTCTTTAGTTCTTGAAAACTCTATTCACATGCTTTAGTCCACTAAAACTTTGTTACTTAATGCAACAATTTCGTTAGTGGTGCAGACATAGAGAAGAATCACTCAACAAACCTTCTATAATATTCTACCAACCCAAAAACTTTGGACCTCTATTGGATTCACAAGTCTCAGTCAGGCCATTACTACTTCAATTTTCTAGCCATCGACCTTGATACTGTCGCTAGTAATAACATGGACACCAAAACCTATAGAAGTTAACCAAAATTCACATTTAGAGAATTAGCATATAACATGTTGTCCTGGAGAGTATTTAATATAGATCAAAAGTGGTCTGTATGATCAGCTTTTGACCTTGAATCTATCAAGATGTCGTCAATAAACACAATCTCAAATTCATCCCTGAATGGTTTAAAGACTCAATTCATTAGATCCATAAAACCTGCTAGGGCATTTGGAAGCCCAAAAGGTATAACAAGGAACTCAAAATGTCCATACCTCGTCCTAAATGTTGCCTTTGGAATATCAGCATCCCTGACTCGCAACTGGTGGTACCCGGATCTCAAGCCAATATTTGAAAAGCATTTGGCACCCTACAACTACTCTAATAAGCCATCAATTTAGATACATATTATTGATAATGACTTTATTTAGTTGTAAGTAATGAATACACATCCGTAAGAAGCTATTTTTTCTTTACACAAAAAGCACTGGAGCACCCCATGGAGATGTACTTGGCCTAATAAAGCCTTTATTGTGCAAGTCCTTTAGTTGTTCCTTCAATTCTCTTAGCTCTATAAGAGCCATTCTATAGAGAGTAATGGATATAGGTTGCATATCAAAAAGAAAATCTATAGCAAAATGATATCACTTTCGGAGGGGAATCCCTAGAAGCTTATCAAGGAATACCATCAGAAATTCATTCACAATTGGGATTGACTAAAAGGTAAGTTACTAATACATATGTCTTTTATTCCAATAATAGTAACATGCACTTGGAACTTTTCTACACTGCCCAGTATGAAGCTTAATGCATAGAGGAGTAGGTTGTATTATTTATGGAGAGCGATCCTATCGACGACTGTCGGGCTGGGGTGAACTCTGCCCCAGTTGTGAAGGAATATAATAATCAAATCGCTGTCCTAGTATCTGTGGCAGGGAACTACCCACTAACGGAGGTGGATATGGGTGAAAAGGAGGCCTAAAATCACCTCGTGGCTCCCCATAAGATCCCATAGTACAATCCCTCTTAATCTTCTCCCTTTCTCTACAGGTATCCTGAATCTAACGAGCAAGGTCCTCTATAGTCTGAGAAAAAGCCTGTATACGGGAAGTATCTACACCATCCTGTAATGAGGCTATCCTACAGTCTCTGATCAAATGAACCCCCAAACCATCCACATAGCGATGAACCTTGACACTCATGGTACGTATAATATCAGGTGCATATCTTCCAATGAATTGAACCTAAGGCTATACTCCCTTACACTTATATCCCCCTACCTCAAACTGATAAGTTGGTTAAGACGGGCCTCCAGAACCTCTGTGGCAAGTAATGGGCTAAAAATTCCTTAGATAAGTCCTCCCATTTTACTGGCGGAGCATCAGGACCTCTTGTAACACCCCACACCTTACAATACTAGTACTATACAAATGAAACATGACATGGTTCGGTCAAATTAGAGCTAATTTTTGGAAGTGCTTGAATCTCATGTTAATGGGCTATATATGCGTCTAATGCTTAAAAGGGTCGAGTGTATACATGTTTCGTGTCGAATTGAGGAGATCATGGCCTTAAACAAAGTGAGAAAATTGAGGTGCTTGTAGGACTTAAGAAGCTAGTTGGTGAGTCACCTACTTGCTTAGCTTAAATTTGCTAGCTAAACGGAGACGAGGCCCAACGTCAAATTTGTCCAAGTCTAATTATGAATAAAGTCTGTGTTAAGGGTGTGAATCTAGCCCATATTTTAGCATAATAAATGGGCAACATTTTCAGCCCAAGAATTATAATAAAAAGGGCCCAAAGACATCACAACACACTTAAACATTTGGGCCCAAAACTAAGTGAAGAGAAAGTTGAAAAATTGGCAGCCCAAGCCCATCAACTTGGAGACCCTTTTAGGCCCAAGGGTAAGAGCCAAGCTGCTGGATAAGCAGCTTATTAATGTGTGGTATAAGGTGATGAAAATGTCAAGACTTAGTCAGACAAAGACCCCTTTATAATTGGCTCAAAAGCGGCTCCACAATTCATTTCTTAATTTCAACACACAAAATCAGATCGCTCTCTCCATTTCCTCTCAACTTTTTTTAACTTTGTAAAGTAGCTAAAAGCGACTTCTAGGGTTCTTGGATAATCACTACACCTTGAAGTAATTGATAAGTAAGTTTACACATATGTTTAGTGTGGTTTTCCTATGAAAAACAAGAAGTATATGCTAGTATGTTGTGCTGGAAATTCTGGACAGGTTGTATGCTAAGAATTCTTGTGAACACTTTTCTTGTTAATCAAGAGGTTTTTCTCTTGTTGGTTGGCTTTATTATGAAGTAATACTTATGTATTTAACAAAGGTTGGAATTACAGTAATGTAACAAGGCTGACTAACCACTTTTACAGTCCACAAAAGTGAGTCCTTATATGATATCACAATTGCGTGCTTAATATGAACTTGTGGGCTTTTGGATAGAAGGCTATTGCCTCATGTACTTATTGACTGATTTGTTACTATTTTGAGACAGGTTCAAGTCTATTTGTATGTTTAAATGTTGCTGGAACATTTTGGTTAGAGTTGGAATAGGTTTGGAATTGTTGACGTCGAAATGTAGCGAAGGAAGGTAACGTTATGCTATCCATTTTTAGGTTATGTAGAATTGTTATGCGTTGTACTTTGTGGGATGTTGTAAGGTTGTTATGGCACTAAAACAGTCTGTACATGAAAATATGTATTAGAAAATTACGATTAGGGGCGGAAAGGTTGAAGGAATGCGCTAGGATTTATAATTGTCCACTTGCTGCCCGTATGTTGTTTTTCTATTAGATTGGACTTCTAAGGTGTATTTATTGGCTGCTAAGGCTAGTTTTATCACCTACTATGTTTTAGATAAGTATTTGGAGAAACGGAAGGTTGTCTCGAGGTAGTAACAAGGTCATACAACGAGGTATTTAAGGCTACTTGTCTTCGTATTGTTTGGCATGAAACATAGATACTTCCTTGGTACATAAAGGCACTTACCAACTCTGATACAACTATTAACTGTGTCTACACTCTTTCATACATTCATAGGTTTCCATACATTGTCACTTTCAAATCAGCATACACACGTAGATGACAAGTTACATGAGTTCTATTTGCCAAACAAAGT
>JAPFFP010113651.1:0-18380 GCA_026153255.1 Solanum medicagineum | reverse complement strand
ACCTGACATGGCAAATGGAGAACCCGAAGGAACACCAAATAAGCCTCTTACCATATCAATTACACATTCTTGATTGCGGAAGCAAAACATCAACAACAAGAGACACAAAGAAGGGAAACGGGACTAAGGGAAGTCTCAGATAATCACAAAACATTCAAGAGTTAAGATCATACCATAATTACATCAATTGTTCCAACGGCACCTCTAGCATAGATTGGTGGGGCCAAGACACTTTTCAGGCTCACCCTCATAATATCAAACGTTCAACATAAAGATATAATAAAGCAAGAGTAGCATAGCTAGTGTCCCCGAACTTGAGGACTCACCAAATCTTATCTTCAAGATGCCAAAACCAACCATGTGGAGGATTATCGTGAGGTGCTTCGGTTCCTACATGGTAACATCATGTAGGTATAGAGTATGCATTAGTATATTTGAATGTACTAAGTATGTAGGATGTAATACGACAAGACATAAGCCAATGTAGTCAAAATGCTCAATCATAAGCAATGGATGAGTATAATATCAACATGGCATGCATGATCAATGCTTAAAGTAAAACATGTTTGTAAATCATATACCTTGTATAGAACATAATACATGTGTGGTAGGAGTCCATTATCATAGACCAAACAACTATTACTTGGAATCCAAGGCATGTCACCCCCTTGGAAGGTGATTGAGTTACCCACCACTCAATGTGGTAGTACAGGCATGTCACCCCTCGATGAGGTGGTCAAGATACATACCTCTCGATGTGGTAGTATGGGCATGTCAGCCCCACATGAGGTGGTCAAGGTACATACCCCTTGATGTTATAATACGGGCATGTCACCCCCTGATGAGGTCCCCAAGGTACATACCCCTAGACGTGGTAGTACGGGCATGTCACTCCCCAACGAGGTGGTCAAGGCATATCACCCCCTCAACAAGGTGATTGGGCATGTCACCCCAACAAGGTTTGGTCAACTTGCGACATTATAGATACTTTTCATGAATTCAATACATACATACAATCCCTTAATCATCATCAAGTCCCTTGACTTATAATCCATGCATTAGATCATCAATAACTCAAGAATCCTTGTCAAGACATTTTATTGAACACTTGGCTGGTGTGAAATGCTAGTTAAAAATCATGCAATTCAAGAGTGAAGTAATATGAGAAAACTTAACGTCAATCAACCCACCAACACATAGTAAAACCTTCATGTGAGATATCTTGAAATCCATCATCAAATCTCATAATAGATCATAGTTTCATAACCTAAAACATGCATAGTCACAATAGACAAACCATCTCATAGTATAAGCTTGAAATAAGTAGACATGTGTTTCCAATCAACATTTTATAAAACCTTAACATAATTTGTAATCAAAATTCATAATAAGTAATACCCATAATTAATACAACTTAGGAATATGCAATTTTCATAAAAAGGAAGGTTGGACACCATGGGCGAAAGGACCTAATGGTTGAAGCCCACATACCTCAAATTTGGGGATTTCCTTAATGTAGATTTCGAGAGGACTTAAAGCTTGAATGAAGTTCTTGAGATCCGAAATTAAGCTTGGGACACTTGAATTTGGAGTAAATATTTGGTTGAGTGTTAGAGAGGGCTTTGAGAGTATCTTGACTGATATAGAGTTGAAAAATGGCTAAGTATAGGTGTTTTCACACATATGTGGGCATGGGGCGAAGACTCCAATGTTTTAGGCTGAAACAAAAAAATTAAGGAAGTACAAACACACCTTCGCGACAAGTCCACATTGCGGAGGCATCGCAGACCCCTACTGGAAAATAAAAATTTGGTGAAAACGAAATTTCGCCATGGGTCCTCTAAAATTGGGGAATAGGATTAGGCCATGGGCCTTTGGCTGGAACATGGGCTATTGCCTAACAAACTCCCCCTCCAGCCAAGGGGCCAAATGGTCATTAAGTGGAGGAACTCTTGACAGGCTTCATACCAGCTGCAATTCTACAAAATTAATGCTTCTCTACAATCACTACTTTCGTAAGCATATCCGAAGAATTGTCATCAATGTGTATCTTTTCAATCTCAAATAATTTTTCTTTTTCTTTGACCACAAAACCTTCAGGATGCTCCATGTAAATCTCTTCATTTAAATCACCATGAAGAAAGCAATCTTGACATCCATTTGCTCAACCTCTAAATCTAGACTTGCGGCTAAGGCTAGAACCATGCAAATAGAAGACATTTTCACAACAGGACAGAAAATTTCATCAAAGTCAACTCCCTTTCTCTGACAAAAATCTTTTACAACTAATCTTGCCTTGTTCTTGGTGTAGAGGTATGTTGATCTTGCTTTATTCTAAAGATCCATTTATTTGTTAGAGCTCTCTTACCTTTCGGTAACTCTACTAGCTCATATGTGTCATTCTCGTGAAGTGACTTCATCTCATCCTCCATTGCTTGTATCCATTAATCTCTACAAGTATTTGTCGTGACTTCATCATAACCTTCAGGTCTCCCATATCAGTCAGAAGTATATAATCATTTGGAGAGTAATGTGTTGTAGACCTTCTATAAGAGGTTTATGGAGCATCCAAAGTAGTTATCTGAGCAAGATTTGGTTGATTACCAATCACAACATCACTAACAAGAACATCTACAGATTCTACACTCTCATGGTCATTTTGATCTTGAACCCCATCTCCATTATTTCCTTGGATTTCTTCATGTGCAAATAATGAATCGGTATTATGAACTGGATCAACATCAACTAAGTTTTCCACAATCTGAGAATTTGTTTTCTCAGTCTTGTTAATATCTTCAATGGTTTGGTCTTCAAAGAATACTGCATCATGACTTCTAATTAGCTTCTTATCAATTGGATTATAAAAGCGATATCCAAACTCATCTTGACCATATCCAATGAAGATGCACTACTTAGTTTTCACATCCAATTTGGATCTCTCATCTTTTGGAACATGCGCACAAGCTTTACACCCAAAGACTTTCAAGTGATCTTAGGAAACATCCTCTGGATACCAAACTCTATTTGGAACATCACCATCCAAAGCAACAGGAGGAGACAAATTGATAACATAAGCAACAGTGTTAAGTGGCTCAGCCCAAAAGGAATTTGGAAGTTTAGCTTCTGAAAGAACGCATCTTACTCTCTCAACTAGAGTTCGATTCATCCTTTCTGCCAAACCATTCAATTGAGGCGTCTTGTTAGGAGTCTTCTGATGATGAATTCCTTGTGATCTGCAGTAGTTATCAAAGGGACCAATGTATTCTCCTCCATTATCAATGTGAATGCATTTTAGTTTCTTTCCAGTTTGTCTATCAGATAAGACTTGAAACTCTTTAAGCACATCAAGCACTTGATCTTTGGATTTTAAAGGATATACCCAAAGCTTGCGAGAGTGATCATCAATGAAAGTTACAAAATAAAGTGTACCACCTTTTTACTTCACCTTAAAAGGACCACAAAAGTTAGAGTGTACTAGCTCCAATAGTTCAGACTTTCTTGAAGGAGGATTGTTGTGAAAAGAAACTATTTTCTGCTTTCCAGCTAAGCAGTGAACACATCTTTTCACCTTTGCTTGTTTCACACCAGCAAGTAGATTCTTCTTTGCCAAACAGGTGATCCCCCTCTCACTTATATGGCTAAGCCTTTTATACCACAATTCTGATAAAGACTCACGTTCTATCAAATTTATAGAGTCAGCAAGGATTGATCTTTGTGTCACATATAAATTTGAATATTTTCTTACTCGAGCTACAATCAGTGACCCTTTGGTGAGTTTCCATTGGCCACTGAACAAGTCGTTTTGATAGCCTTCATCATCTAGTTGTCCTACTGATATCAAATTCAAAGAAATATCTGGAGGGTGCTTGACATTCTGAAGGACTAACGTTGTACCAATATTGTTCTTCAAACAAACTGTGTCAACACCAAATACCTTGACCTCACCAACATTACCCATCTTTAACATGCCAGAATTAGTAGAAGTATAAGATGAAAAGAAGTCTCTTCTTGGTGTGACATATGAAGCAGCTCCAGAATCTACTATCTAATTTGTATCTTGAGATACAAAATTGATAATGCTTTTATCACAAGCAAAGAGAAGGTCATCTCGGACAACAGCAACAACATTGTCTCCATTATTGTCTTCCTTTTTCCCTTCTCCAAGGTCTTGCTTTAACTTGTAGAAAAACTTTTATTTTGTCCGTTCTTTCCACAATGATGACGTACATGATTTTGATACTTGGATCTTGACTTGATTCTACTTTTACATCTACTTCTCGAACCTCTTGGTTTACCTCTCCCTCGATCTTCTGTGTAGAGAACATCTGGCTCTGACGATGTGCCTCAAGATCTTCTTCTGACTTTTTCATTCAACACACCACTTCTTGCATATTCCATAGTCACCTTACCATCGGGAGCAGAGTTTGTTAAAGAAACTCGAAGAGTTTCCCAAGAATCTGGTAGAGTATTAAGAAGCCAAAGTCCTTGTATTTCATCATTAAAGTTGACACTTATTGCTGACAGCTGATCAAGAACACCTTAAAAATCATTTATGTGATCAAGAATAGGACTAGCTTCCTTTTATTTAAAGGTTATCAATTGTTTTAGCAAAAATAACTTTTTATTGCCTGTTTTGAAGCGTAAAGCGTTTCCAACTTTTCCCACAAGATTGTAGCATGGGTCTCATTCATAATGTGATTGCGAACATTGTCTTTAACCCATTGTCTTATATATACACAGACCTGTTGGTGCTCGAAATCCCAATTCTCATCGGTCACGTTGTCAGGTTTATAAGCAGCAAAAATGGGAAGATGCATCTTCTTCACAAACAGTAGATCTTTCATCTTGCTTTTTCATATGTTGTAGTTACTTCCGTTTAAACATACCATCTTGCTCATATTTCTCTCGATCGTAGAATTCTTGATTAGACAACCAAGCTCTGATACCACTTGTTAGGACCAATAGGAATCAAGTATTTATGCGGAAGCTAGCAAAGCAACCTCAAAAGAACATGACTATGAAGATAAATGAGAAATACCAAGAGATATAATAATTTAACGTGGTTTGATCAACCGACCTATATCCACAAGAGGAGATGAGCAATCCACTATATAAAAGAGAATATATAATATTAAAAGAAATAATCTCACCAATTTACTCAGAATACAAAGAGGTTCACACACACTTATGTCTCACAATTTCTCTCTCTATGCACAACTCTCAAGCCCATGTGGCTACATTGTGAATGCTACCAAACTAGAAGGAATGAACTTCTATTTATAGATTCATAAACCTTGTTTTTACTAGAAAAAGAATTTTCCAAATATGGAAACATTCTGTTTTATTTTTCCTACTAGAAAAAGGATTGGCCAAATATAGAGAAATTCTGTTTTTCTTTTACTAAAAGGAAAATCCCAATTATGGTAAGAAACTTAGCAGAAATACTCAACACAAGATGACCAGCTTTTGGATTTTTACACCAATATACATAGTACTTTAAGGACACATTCCCTTGTGTATTTCTTTTTAAAATACTTTTTGATTTTGTTTCTCTAAATTTTTTTTCACGCCCTGGGAGGATACCCTAGACATGATTGGCACTCGGAGACTACTGCTACGCTGCAAGCGGACCACCTAGCCTCATTTGCCTTCGTTCAGTCAATTCAATAGCGGAAGAAAAATAGAGTAATAGTACTAATATGCTATCTTTAGGCTCAAACTATCCACTTGATCTATCATGAATGGAATATAAAAATAAAATACAGTCTCAATATAAAGAAGAGAAGGGAAAGACCCCTCAACATCTACGATCAACATCTATGTCTATGAAACCTTTATACTACTTCTGAGACAGTACCATGACAGGCCATGGCTACCAAAAATCAAGTAAAAAGGTTATCACGCTAAAAAAAAGTAAACATCCTCCGAGTGCAGGGGAGGATCACCATTATCTAGAAATTTGGAAAGCTCTGAACCTCAACGGTTGGGCTGCTGAAGTCCTCTGTCTACAGAATCTGCATCATAAAACGATGCAGCGCCAAAGGGGCATTAGTAAGTAGAATATATTCTATGTAAAATGGGCTTTAGTAAATAAAACAATATGACAGTCATTCATCAATCACTCCTCCTCACTTCAGAGTAAAGGACAGGACTCTGTCACCTCACTACCCATCAAACATCAAACAATCACTTCATATCGGAATTCTATCACCATGAAACCTATCTGGGAGTTTCTATAACTGACAACCACTACCTATGAGTCAGTAGTGATACAATGAAGAGACGTCGTTGCCACATCCGTCCAGTACCTTGTCGGGGTAAAGGACGAGTCTATCAGGGATCCTAAAGAAGTCTGTCAAGTCCTCTGTGGGACAAAGGAAACATCCGCTTTCACGTTCCAATCCTCTCTTATGCTGTCTACATAGTTAATGAGTACGAGTGGGACTCACTCTTACCAATTTCGGTGCTAATACTCCTCCCCAGGACTCAATATGCTCATAAGCATATCAACCCATCAAGCACTTCCATCACTCAACCCCTACGGGCAAGAACACTCACCTCATCTCATCATCTATTAACTCAACGGGCAAGGCTATCCTTTCAAATTAGGAATGAATACTCATTCAACTCTATCAACACTATTTCTAGCTATTACATTTATCCATACACTCACCTCAAGACTCAGACTCATTCAAACATCACATTCTAACAATCAAGGCTCTAGACATCCCCCTAAGTTCATTATTCGAGTCTTTACAGATAGAATTTAATAAAAGCAAATGATAATCACATCATAATGCATGTATATAGTAAAATTTAAACATGGTGATCATCAATTTAAGATATGAAATATAATTTAAAGATAGTATTCAAGAAATAAAGATAATATTCAAGAAATCACTATTTAAGAATCTAAAGTAACAATTTACATCCTAACTTTACATTGGGGCACATGGAAGAACAATTCCATGCTTTTGGGCAGCCTTTACATAACTAGGATGAACGATTTTTCAAGTCTTCTCCAAAGAATTGAAGCTTTAAAGGAAACCCTCACCTCCCTTGTTCTTCCCCTCTCTTAGAACTTTCGTAAGAAACTTAGAAAAATAAAGGATTGAAATCCTTTCGTATGAAATACTCTTTAAAATACACTTTGGGGGTATTAAAATATATTGGGAAGGACAAAATTACCCTTCCCGAATTAAAAGAAAAAAAATTTTTTGGGACACAAGTGCACATCGCGGAGGGGGCGAGCACCAGTGTCTTTGGTGAATTTTTTTTTTTTGGAAAACAGATTCCTTTCGAAAAACAATAATTTTTTAAAAACTACAAGTTATACTCCGCGCCCCAGGCGCATCGTGGAGGGGGCACGGAGAAGCTACTATTTTTGCACTTCAAGTACAATTTCGTATATTTGACCCCGTTTGTTTTAAATCAGGTCGAGACCATTTTCTAACTCGATTTTCACGCTGATCACAAATTCGATCAAGAATTTTCTATCAGAGCTTTGGAAGACGCATTATGCGCACAATGTATTTTAGGGTTGTTTTGGTAATTGTACGAGGTGTTACGCCATCTCCCCCTTGGAATCATTCATCCTCGAATGATGAGTAAAGGTCGGACGGGAACACGTATAACCCCAGAACTCATCTCATTCCTCAATAGAGAACACTCGAACTCTCACTGTCCATTGTCTATCTATCTCTGTCTTAGACTCGGGAATGGAATAAAAGAAGACATCAGCTTAATGAAAAGAAACATTCAAAAATGTTAAGGATAAGAATATTTACCTTCAACATCATCCTCACTTGGCATGAATAGATGCGGGTCTTTGAGTTTCATCGCTTCCTCAGCTTCCCACGTAGCTTCCTCAACGAATTGATTCCTCCATTAGACTTTAACGGAGGTTATCTCTTTATTCCTCAACTTATAAACTTGTCGGTCAAGGATCTTGACTGGAATTTCCTTGTATGATAAGCAATCCTTCACACCCGTACTCTCCATAGGAATCGCTAAGGTTGGATCTCTCAAACACTTCTTCAGCATAGATACATGAAACACCAGGTGAACTCCATGTAGCTCGGAAGGCAAGTCTAACTCCTGAGCAACTTTCCTGATCCTTCTTACAATCTGGTATGGCCCGATATAACGGGGACTCAGCTTCCCCTTCTTACCAAATCTCATGACACCCTTCACGGGTTACTCCTTCAAGTACACCCAATCATCTACCTCAAACTCCAAGTCTCTTCTTCGTACGTCCGTATATGACTTCTAATGGCTCTGGGCTGTTTTCGACCTATCCTTGATGACTTTCACTTTCTCCATAGACTGGTACATGAGATCAGGCCCAATCAAATCAGCTTCCCCTACCTCTAACCAGCTAATCGATGATCTACATCTCCTCCCGTATAATGCCTCATACGGAGCCATCTGAATGCTGGCATGATAGCTATTATTGTACGCGAACACAATCAATGGTAGATGATTATCCCAATTTCCTTTGAAGTTGATAACATATGCTCTTAACATATCCTCCAAAGTCTTAATAGTACGCTATGGCTGCCCGTCGGTCTGAGGGTGAAAAGCAGTACTCAAATTCACCTTCGTACCCAATCCCTTCTAGAAAGATCTCCAAAACTGAGAGGTGAATTGAGCTCCTCTGTCCGAGATAATGGACAACCCCATGCAACCTCAAAATCTCATGAAGGTATAGTCGGGCATACTCCTCAGCCGTACAAGTTGTCTTAACCGCCAAGAAGTGGGTTGATTTAGTCATCCAGTCAATAATCACCCATATCGAATCATAATGCTTTCTGGATCTTGGTAAGCCGGTAACAAGATCCATGTTGATCACCTCCCACTTCCACTATGGAATTTCAACATTTCGAGCCAATCCACATGGTTTCTGATGTTCAACCTTAACTTGTTGGCAATTGGGACACTTAGAAACAAATTGAGCAATGTCTTTCTTCATCCCATTCCACCAATAGACTTCCCTCAAGTCGTGGTACATCTTGGTGGAGCCAGGATGGATAGAATATCTCGTGCTATGAGCTTTGGCCATGATTTTGTCTCAAACACCATCAACATCGGGTACACACAATCTCCCTCAATATCTCAATACCCCATCTCCCACTTTGGAGAAAACCGTCACCTTCTGCTTATGAACCGCTTCTTTCAATTGGAGTAAGACAGGGTCTTGGTCTTGCTTTTCTTTCACCTTTGACACTAAGGATGAAGCATAACCACTCTGAACATTGACCCCACCTTCGTTGTTCTCCTCAAGTTGCATTCCCGATCGAGCTAATCTATGCACCTCTTTGGCTAATTCTCTCTTCCCTTCCTCCACATGGGCAGTGCTACCCATAAACATCCTACTTAGAGCAATCAACAACAATGTTAGCCTTGCCTGGGTGGTAGAGAATGCTTATATCATAATCCTTGAGCAACTCCAGGCATCTCCTCTGCCGCAGGTTGAGCTCTTTCTAGTTGAACACGTACTGGAAGCTTTTGTGGTTAGTAAACACGTCCATATGCACTCCATATAGGTAGTGACGCCAGATTTTAAGTGCAAACACCACTGCTGCCAACTCAAGGTCATCAGTTGAATAATTTTTCTCATGAGCCTTAAGTTATCTTGAGGCGTAAGCTATCACCTTCCCTCTCTGCATGAGTACACAGCTCAATCCCACTCGGGATGCATCACAATATATCACGAAGTCCCCCGTCCCATCTTGCAAAGTCAACACTAGGGTTGTAGTCAATCTAGTCTTCAACTCCTGAAAACTCTTTTCACATGCCTCAGACAACTGAAACTTGGCCTTCTTATGAGTCAGCTAAGTGAAAGGGACTGACAGAGAAGAAAAGCCCTCAACAAATCTACAATAGTACCCTGCCAAACCCAAGAAGCTTATTATTTCTATTGGAGAAGTGGGTCTTGGCCAGTTCTTAACCTCCTCAATCTTCTGAGTATCCACCCAAATACCATCTCCCGAAACAACATGGCCTAAGAAAGCTACTAACTTGAGCCACAACTCACAGTTGGAGAATTTCGCATATAGCTCATGATCGTTGAGTGTTTGCAAAACCGCTCTAAGGTGATTAGCATGCTCCTCCTCATTCCTTGAATATACCAGAATGTCATCAATAAACACGATCACAAACATATCAAGATACAACCTGAATACCCTGTTCATCAGATCCATGAAAGCTGCAGGTGCATTTGTCAACCTGAAGGATATGACCAAGAACTCAAAATAGTCATACCATGTCTTAAAGGCTGTCTGAGGAATATCACTTTCCCTCACCTTCAACTGATGGTAACCCAATCTGAGGTCTATCTTGGAGAAACAAGTAGCACCCTAAAGCTGGTCGAAGAGATCATCTATTCTGGGAAGAGGATACTTATTCTTTATGCTAACCTTAATCAACTGTCTGTAGTCTATACACATCCTTAAAGACTCATCTTTCTTATGCACGAATAGGACAGGACCACCCCAAGGTGAGACATTAGGCCTTATGAAACCTTTCTCTAACAAGTCTTTCAATTGCTCTTTCAATTCTTTCAACTCTGCGAGGGCCATCCTATAAGGTGGAATTAAAATAGGTTTGGTCTCACAAAGAACATCAATCCCAAAGTCAATCTCCCTATCAGGAGGGACTCCGGGAAAATCATCAGGAAGTACCTCAGGAAACTCATCCACAATCGGAACTGACTCAAGAGTAAGAGACCCAAGATCATCAGACTTTACTCGCACGAGGTGGTAAATACAACCCTTGGATATCAACTTTCTAGCTCTAAGATAAGAGATGAATTGACGCTTAGGGGCAACAGAACTCCCTTTCCACTCTAATACAGACTCATTAGGAAATTGGAACTTAACAATCCGGGTTCTACAGTCGAAAGAAGCATAACATACATGAAGTCAATCCATGCCCATTATTACATCAAAATCAACCATCTCCAGCTCTACTGAATCAGCTAAGGTGTCTCTATGATAAATAGACACTACACAGTCCCTGTAAGCTCTCTTAGCTAAGATAGACTCAACAATAAGAGTAAATAGAAAAAGGTTCAAGCAAGCACTCTGGAGGAACTCCAAACTTACTAACCACATATGGGGTCGCAAAAGACAAGGTGGCACCCGGATCAATCAATGCATAGCAATCATAAGTAAAGACTTGAAGCATACCCATGAAAACATCTAGTGCAGCCTCCTATCCTGTCGATTACCCATAGCATAAAGGTGGTTATACTGCCTCCTATACCCGTAGTAGTACCCCTCTGCTGGTTACCCGTCGGGGCTGTTGTGAAAGACTGAGCTCTGCTGCTCCCCTCACCTCGCCTCCTCTTTGGACACTCAAAACTGAAGTGACAAGCTTGACCACATGCATAGCACACATTCATGCCAATACGGCACTCACCCAGAAGAAGCTTACCACACTTGTTGCAAGGTGGCTTTCCCCTCGTACCTTGGGTCACACTGGCCTGAGACTGAGAAGTTGGGGTCTTGAAATTCTGATAACCATGAGATTTCTTGTCATACCTATTTGGCTGCACGAGTGAACTCGCAATAGATGGTTCAAGACAGATGATCTCTTCTGAGGACTTGTCACCGCTATTTTGTCCCCGCGGGCTAGGCTCGTGTCCCACTGACTTCACCCTTCTGCTCATCTGCTCTTCTCTATCTTTCTTCTTATCCTCCTCTATCTGTTAGGCATACACCATAAGTCTAGAGATATCCATACACAGAATCAACAAAGCAGCCTTACACGCTTTATGCATATGTTTGGTTTGGCCAAGCATAAACCTCCTCATTCTTGTCCTCATGTCTTTCACCATATCTGGAGCATAACTTAACAGTTTAACAAACTTAAGGCCATACTCTTTCATAGTCATCCCTCCCTGTTTCAATTTCACGAACTCATCCACCTTCACCTCCCTCAACTCTTAAGGAAAGAAGTGATCAAGGAAGGCGGTCTCGAATCATCCCAATCCGCGGGCTCAGCATTTTCACATTTGATATCCTCCATTGGTTATACCAAACATTTGCAACATCCTTCAGTTGGTAGGAGACAAGTTAAACCCCTTCAAACCCGCTGGATTGCATGGCCCTAAAAACCTTGTACATCTCGTCAATGAAGTTTCGTGGATCCTCCTCAACTTTCGCCCCTATATATATAGGCGGGTTCATCCTCAAGAAATCTCTGAGTCAGGTTGCAGCTGAGGGCTCCTGTGAGCTAGAATTAGGAGCTTAAGGACCTTGCTCATTCCCCTGGGAGGCCACCAACTGCGTCAACATGGTGATGACTCCTCAAAACTCCACCTCAGTAGTGGGAGCAGGCTGGGGTTAAGCAGGAGGCGCCTTTGGGACCTCAGCAGTCCTAGCGAGGCATCCCCGTCTCCAAGGCTCAGTCTGAATCGAATCCTCCGGCTGGGTGTTCTCAGCAGCTGGGGCTGGGGCATCTCTCTGAGCGGCAGTTCTCTTGGGCGGCATCTTCTATAAGTGTAAAACGCATGAGTTAAAACAAGATTTCACAAGTTAAACTCTATAGCAGGAACTCAGATTATAGAAGAAGGGTAACACTTCCTAATGTCCTATAGCCTCTTGTTTATGAAGTGTTGTGCACAACACACCCATAAACAAGACTCTACTATACACGGCTTCATAAACTCCCTAGGACACTCGAACTCTGTGCTCTGATACCATGCCCCAGGAGGGTACCCTAGACGTGAGGGGCACCTAGATACTATTGCTAGCGCCCAAGCGGACCACCTAGTCTCATTTACCTTCGTTCAGTCAATTCAATAGCGGAAGAAAAGTAGAGTAATAGTACTAATACTCTACCGGTTAGCTCAAACTATCCAGTTGATCTATCATGAATGGAATATAATAATAAAAGACAATCTCAATATAAAGAAGAGAAGGGAAAGACCCCTCAACATCCACCATCAACATCTATGTCTATGAAGCCTCACTACTGTCTAAAACAGTACCATGATAGGCCATGGCTACAAAAAACCAAGAAAAAAAGGCTATCATGCTAAAAAAAAGTAAACATCCTCTGAATGCAGGGGAGGACTCGCCACTATCTGGAAATCCAGAAAGCTCTAAACCTCAATGGTTGAGCTGCTGAAGTCCTCTGTCTACAGAATCTACATAATAAAATGATGCAGCGCTAAAGGAGCATTAGTACGTGGAATGTACTATAGGTAAAACGGGCTTAAGTAAGTAAAAAAATATAACAGTCACTCATCAATCACTCTTCCTCACTTCAGAGTAAAGGACAGGATGTTGTGACCTCACTATCGATCAAACATCAAACAATCACATCATATCGGAGTGTTCTATCACCATGAAACCTATCTGAGAGTTTCTATAACCGACAACCACTACCTATGAGCCGGTAATGATACAACAAAGAGATGTTTTTGCCACATCCATCCAGTACCTTTTCGAGGTAAAGGACGAGTCTATCAGGGATCCAAAAGAAGTTTTTCAAGTCCTCTACTTGACAAAGAAAACATCCTCTTTCACGGGCCAATCCTTTCCTATGCTGGCCAGGTAGTTAATGAGTACGAGTGGGACTCACTTTTACTCATTTCGGTGCTAGTCTCTTCTCAAGATTCAATATGTTCATCAGTCAATCAACCCATCAACTCATCATCTATCAACTCTTTCAAGTTAGGAATGAATACTCATTCAACTCTATCAACACTATTTCCAACTATTACATTCAGCCATACACTCACCTCCGGACTCAGACTCAGTCAAACATTACATTCAGACAATCAAGGCTCTAGACATCCCCCTAAGTTCATTATTCGAGTCTTTACAGAGAGAATTTAATAAGAGCAAATCATAATCACATCATAATACATGTATACAGTAAACTTTAAACATGATGATCATAAATTTAAGATATGAAATATAATTTAAAGATAGTATTCAAGAAATAAAGATAATATTCAAGAAATTCTCAAGAAATCACTATTCAAGACTCTAAAGTAAAAATTTACATCCTAACTTTACATTAGGGAACATGGAAGAACAATTCCATGATTTTGGGTAGCCTTTACATAGCTAGGATGGACTTTTCAAGTCTTCTCCAAAGAATTGAAGCTTCAAAGGAAATCCTCACCTCTCTTATTCTTCTCCACTCTCAGAATTTTCGTAAGAAACTTAGAAAAATAAAGGTTTGAAACCCTTTCGAATGAAATTCTCTTTAAAATACGTTTTGGGGGTATTAAAATATATTAGGAAGGACAAAATTGCCCTTCTCGAATTAAAAGAAACAAAAATAATTTTCTGAGACATAGGTGTGTGTTGTGGAGGGGCGCGCACCAGTGTATTTGATGAATTTATTTTTCGAAAAATAGATTCCTGTCGAAAAATAATAATTCTTTAAAAACTACAAGTGTAACTCCATGCCCCTAGCACGCGCAGAGGGGGCGTAGAGAAGCTACTGTTTTTGCACTTCAAGTGCAATTTTGTAATTCGACCGGGTTTGTTTTAACTCAAGTCGAGACCATTTTCTTACTCGATTTTTCGCGCTGATCACAAACCTGGTCTCAGATTTTCCATCAGAGCTTTGGAAGAAGCGTTGTGCGATGATGTATTTCAGGGGCATTTTGGTAATTTTTCGGGGTGTTACATTTTTCCTTCGTCATAACTGTCTATTGTTCATTTATATTTTATCGATGACTAATATAATTAAAATTAACATACACTTTGAATTATTAACTTTATAGTTATTTCTCTTTGTTGGAGTAATATTATATAGTAATTTGACCTATATTTTGTTGACATTAATTATTGGAACAATTACTTTTATACTGTAAAACTTTTGTGATCTATCATTTAATTTATTTGTTACCACTACATAATGACATAATTTATTAGGAATCGAAGTTGATCTATTTGTTAGATTGTATTGGATTATATAATAACCACAATTCATTGTGCGTAACATTTAAAAGATCTATATTTTAAATTTATTTTATTTGTTGAGTCTTGGGAGGAGTATGCATGCCCTATTTTGTAATCTGTAAGGTTAAATGAATGCTTAAATGAAGGCTCTTTATTGAACCTTTTTAGGGATCTTTTTATTCAAGCTTCTCAATGAACGTCTTCATCTCCTTGATATCTTTATAATGTCCCAGTTATATTGTCTAATCCTAAGTATGTTTTAGATTTTCTATGACTCCTTTTGTACTCCGGTTAGAATAAACCATTATCTAGGAGTTCCCTAGTTAGTACAGAATCCAGTGGAAAATCCAATAGTCTTGCTTTTCTTCGAAATTCTATAATACATTTTGAAGGAATTATATTTGGGTTACCCATGTGGGCCAATCAAATTAATTTTGATAATAAGTAAATATGTTTTTATTGTATATTTAATTTATATTAAAAAAGAGAAGTGACACAACTATTAAGAATGTTTCTGAATAGTTGCATCCTTTTATAATTATAAAAGGACTTTTGTTTTGAAAAGCGTTAAAAAGAAAAAAGTTTTCTACTTTCTTCTCATCTTCCTTCTCCAATTCTTAAAAAGGTTCCATTTCTCCAAAAATTATAGACTTCTGTAACAGGTACACGATAATAGACTGTGACTATTTAGGTGTAGTTTGTGTTTCATAAACATGTGATTACACTTTCTGACTAGTGAAACAATATTCAATGATCCTTCAAACTACGTGCTTGATGAGATACTTCATTGTCATCAGAGCCTACGTTGTTTGTTTTCCTAGTCTTATTAATTTGCCTTCTTGATAATATAGATTGTATAAATTTTGTATTTTGTGTTTTTTTTCTATTTTTTGGTGGTGTGTTATTGTTTTCTATGACAAGATTAAAAAATGGAAGACACTGTTTCACCCATTGTATAATGAAACACAACGTCGTTGCTTGAAAACACGTGATGTTATTTGTTAAGAAAGTTATCTTATTCCTCTACACTAAACTGGAATGAAAGTTTTTTTTAATATTCCTTGATTATGGTCTCAAACTCAATTGGGAATTGGCATACGTTTTTTTCCTTTCCAGCATTGTTATCAAGCCACATTGGAATATGTTTTCCCTTTCCATCATTTTTATTGTGTATGATAAGAAAATCTAATTTTAAATAGGTTTTTTTTTTGGAGTGGCTTCTAAAGTATCAATGAGATTTGTCTCTCATTGATTGGCTTATATATCCATTGTTATATGATCAAATAATAAAGTAATCTTAATTGGCATGGATAATTATTAAAAAAAAAATTGCAACGTTACATTTATAAAGTTTTTCTTGTAAAACTTTATGCTTTTCCCATGTGTTTATATGCATATGTGAATATGCATCTTACTGTGAGGAGACCAAATTTTTTTTTTACAAGTTACGAAAAAATTAGTTCTTTGTGTATTTAGTTTGTACAATTATTGTTTATATATGACATGATTTGTATGAACTTATTATTTAATTATTTTTGATTACTTATCGTTACTTGAGTATTTCTATATTTATTATAGAGTTTATGCTTATTTAAACTTAAATTTATGTGATTTAAGATAAGTGTTTCTTAGACAATTGATTGTGTTAGATTTACAACATATTGGAATTCATATGATGATTGGGAACGTAGTGAATCCAATGTGAAATGAATGCTGAACTAGTTAATTATTTTAAGAATTATTATATATATGAAATTAGGCTAAAACAATGTGAGTAGTTGTCTCACATAATCTTACACTTGTTTATATCAGTATGTCAGCTGCTGCTAAAACTATTGTTGCTAAGCTTAACAAAGGTGATGAGCTTAACAGTGATAACTACGAAATATGGAGCATGAAAGTTCAATATGTCCTGGAAGAACAAGAGGCTCTTGAAGCTATGACACTTCCTGAAGTTGGTGATACTCCACAACATGAAAGAGATCTTGAGGCATATCAGGCTTGGAGAAAAAGAAGAATGCTCTTGCTCGCATAACGTTGTTGAGTAGCATGGATAATGATATCATAAGAGAATTTAGAAAGTATGACAATACTAAGGACATGTGGTCTGCATTAAAAGAAAAGTTTGGTCATACTTCAGTTGCCAAGTTAAGGAATCTTACTATTAAGTTTGATACTTATAAGAAGCGCCCTGATCATACTATGCATAAGTATCTACTCCATATGTCTAATAAGGTAAATGAACTAAAAGATGTTTGTCATGTGTTGACCGAAGAGCAACAACTCTAAGCTGTGATCCACTCTCTACCCCAAAGCTGGGAAAATAAGAAAATGCATTTAACCCATAATGTTAGCATTAAAACTATGGAAGATGCTAAGTATCATTTGGAACTCGAGGAAGAATGACTTGGAGTTGATAATGTTGCCACAAATATGTATATGGCTAGTTTTGATTCAAAGTTTGGATGTGGCAAGAAACCCAAATATGGTAAATATTTTCAGAAGAAGGGGAATGAAAAAGTCAAGACTGATCAACAAGGAGAGACAAATAGTTCTTCTCCAAAGAAAACGAAAAAGGTGAATATTGTTAAGGTTAAATGCTATAACTGTGAGAATGAGGGACATGTTGCTCGTGATTGTCTTGAGCCTAAAAAGGTATATGACCTTATCAATACTTTACATAGTGATATAAATGCTTCTTATTCTGCTTTTTTGACTGAATCACTTCCTATATGGATTGTACACTCGGTAGTCACCGAACATATAACAACGGAAAGAAGTGCTCGACGAATTTCAAGAAGATCCAAATGGGTATATGTAGGAAATAACTCTAAAGGAGAGGCTAAAGGGAGTGGTACCTGCAAATTTGGAATGCGAGGTGATCGAACTTTGTTTCTACATGATGTACTATTTGGCCCATCAATTCGTCGAAATTTGATCTCCATCAGAATGTTGATTAAGTTAGGAGTTAAGCTTTACTTTCATGAACATGGTATGAATATGTATTTGGCCAACAAAAAATGTGGCACTGATTATTTTTATTATCAGTTTTTTTTTTGTATTGGCTGTTATTTAGAATACCGGTAATAATAATGTTAGTTTTTCCTTATTTACGTCTTCTAATTATGAGAATGGTGTAAATACATGGCATGTGAGGCTCGATCATATTGGTTAGCAAAGAATGAATTGACTAGACAAAAAATGGTTGCTTGGCACAATAGATAACATAGAATTGTCTACTTGTGAATCTTGCCAATCTGAAAAAACTGCTAGAAAATATTAATTTGGGAAAGGCACAAGGGCTGATACTCCGTTGGAATTGATTCATTTGATATTTGTAGTCCAATGAATGTAAGGGCAAAACGTAGTGTTATTTTGTCACGACCCCAACCCAGGGGCCGTGACCAGTGCCGATTAGGCACTCAGACAAACACTAACTCGATAACCCAACTA
>JAPFFP010113650.1:0-41590 GCA_026153255.1 Solanum medicagineum | reverse complement strand
AGATAGTTTAAAGAGCCATTTTGCTTTATTCCATCATACTCCAAGGCCAAAAAATAGTCAATCTTTGACTCCATCCGAGATTGATGGAAATATTAGACAAATAAGGATATTTATAAATAATATTAAATTAAATATTTAAGAGACATATTATCTTTTTAAAATATATTATTTAGTAAGCATATGTTCTTAAACAATATTGTAGAAAAAAATTAATTGATATTTTCTAAATTAGTATTTTTTAATTAACTTGATCATAAAACTAAAAGTACAAGTTTTATACAAACATACGAAATCTATGTTTGATAAAAATACAAATATTATAAATATAATATCATAGCAAAATTATTAAAATATTTGACAAAAAGATAATCTATCAAATTAGCTAAAAAGTAAATGGCTTGTAAGATAAAATATAAAGTCATATACTACTTCCACAAATGAAGCTAAAAATATAACATAAGTTCCGAATTGAAATAAAAAATTTAACACAATACTCTTATATCAAATTTCAACATAACGTACATAAATATGATTTAAAGAAAAACATAAGCTTATACCTTTATTCAACAATGAATTCAAAGTTAATTTAAAAATTAGAATACTAATAAAATCATACAAATGAGAAAAACAATCATACAATAAATAAATAAAAAAGATAATATGAAAAATTGCATTGAATCACATTAAGTAAAGATTGAGAATGAGAACAACAACAACAACATACCTAGTGGAATCCCACAAGGGGGCTTGGGGAGGGTAGAATGTACGCAGACCTTACCACTACTTCATTGAAGTAGAGAGTTTGTTTCCTGGGAACCCTCGTCACAAAAACTCATAAGCAGAATAAGCTAGACATGACAAAAAGGAAAGGAAAGGGAACAGAAAGAGTGACTAATAATGAAAAGCACATGACAATATATAAATACGATAAAATTAACACATATACAATAGATAATGACAACACATAATATAAAACACGACTACTCCTGCTACCCTACTATACCTTAAGGCTAGACATCCACCTAACTCTACCAACCAATTAGCCTACTACTCTAATTCGTGACCTCCACTCCTTTCTATCTAAGGTCATGTCCTTGGTGACCCCAAACAAGCCTCATAGCATATGGTTACACATCCTTGGTCGCTGAAGCAATTAAAAATGACAATTGGAGATAAACATATCAAGGGGTAAAGACAAACAAATGGTCTTACCCTCATAGTCATAAGTATTCCAAAATATAAAAGATGTAGTCTAAACATAAGCATGAAACAAGATAAATATTGTCCCTGGACATGAGGACTCACCAAAAGCTGACTTGAACAATTCGTCTAGCCACGAGGAGAATCAATAGGAGCTCCACTTCCTATATGGTGATATCACGTAGGCATAGAGTATGCGTTACTACGCTTGGATGTACTAAGTATGTAGGATGCAATGCAACAAGAGATGAGCAATAATCAAAATGCATAATCATAACAATAGATAGTATATTAGCAACATAGCATGTATGAACAATATTTTTAGTAAAACATACTTGAAAATAACCATACTTACATAGCTCGTTTAACATAATAAGGTGACATGCTTGGATCATCCAAATACCTTGTACTAGAGGTTGAGGAATATAGCATAGGTCATAACCCCTTCTAGTAGGTAATAGGTAGTACATGAGGGTAAAGGGATAGCATAGATTATTATGCATTATGATTATGATTCCTAATTCTTGTTGCATTGCATCCTACATACTTAGTTAATTCAAATGTACTAATGCATACTCTATCTCTACATGATATCACTATGTAGGAACCAGTGCCCAAGTTCATCATCCTCCTCCTCCACGTGGCTAGTTCAATACTACTCAAGCTAGTTGGTGAATCCTCCACTTCGGGGACCTTAGTCTATGTTGCTCTTATTATGTATTGAGACATTTTTTTAATGTCTATTTTGACTATGAGGGTGAGCCCGGTTACTTTGTCTTGGCCCCCACTCTTATCTATGTATTGGAGGTATTTGTTGTATATGTTATGTATCTATGCTAAGAGCCTTGACTCTACTGTTCTTGATGTCTATGGTATGAAAGTGACTTCTCTTAGCCCCGGTTGTCCCACTTTATTATCTCTCGATGCTTAACTTATTTCTTCCGCGACCAAGTATGTGTATTGATATTCTAAGAGGCTTGTTTAGGGTTCCTTTGGGCTCCTCATTCGCCATGTCATGTTTAGGCCCTAGGCTTGCATCATGACAAGCTTTGTATCAGAGCACTAGGTTGATAGATCCTCGAAGTCCAACACACCGCGTTGATTAGAGTCCTATTCATGGTTGTGAAGTGCGCCACGACTATGGGTAGGAGGCTATCACACATTTTAGGAAATGTTTCCCTTCTTCATGTTCAACGTCGTGCTATAGAGTGGTGGTAAGGTTTTCCCCCTAACGATTGTTGTTTTCTATGCTAGATCTTGCCAAAAATTCGAGGACGAAGGGCCCAAACTCCAAAGGAGCAACCTATCAATGGTGAGCTCCGGGATGCTGTCACTATGCTTGCCCAAGGTGTGGCTGACAAACTCAATCAAGGGGCCCAAGCACGTCATGCTACTACCTCGAGAGATAGGGTAAGAGACTTTATGAGGATGTATCCTCCCGTGTTCTATAGGTCAAAGGTGTATGTAGATCCACAAGAGTTCATTGATGAGGTCTACAAAGTCTTGAATATCATGGGTGTTGGGCCAAATGAAAAGGCTGAGTTGGCGGCATACCAACTCAAAGGGGTAGCTCAATGTGGTATGACCAATGGAAGACTGAGAAGGGGATTGGTAATGTTGTGTTTTGGGAATATTTCAAATTGGCCTTCCTTAGTCTATTTTTCCCTCTTGAGATTAGGGAAGCTAAGTTGGTGGAGTTTATGAACTTGAAACAAGGTGTTATGAGTGTGAGAGAGTATGCCCTCAAGTTTAATCAACTTTCAAAGTATCTTTCTCATTTGGTGACCGATACTAGATCTAGGAGGAACAAGTTTGTGATGGGGGTCACCAACTTGGTAAGTGAAGGATGCCGATCCGCCATGCTAATTAGTGACATGGACTTGTCTCAGTTGATGACCTATGCCGAGCTAATTGAGGAAGAGAAATTGAGGAAGAGAAGGGGCATGAGGCCAAGTGGGTCTTAAGGGTACATTCCAAAGGGGTGGCCAGTTCCATCAAGGCCAAGGGTCTCATTATGCTACTAATAGAGGGTTTGCCAATGACCTCTCTAGGCCTCAAGGTGTTGGTGTTGTGGCTCCCATTGATATGTGTTCTAAATATGGAGAGGGTCATAAATGCCCATGTTTGAATAGTTCTAATTCTTGCTATGAATGTGGGGAGCTTGATCGCAAGAAGGTAGATTGTCCAAGAAACCATGGCAAGGGCCAGGGAGCAAATGCGGTTCCATTGGGTAGAGGTGGTCCTCAAGGTGGTGCCCCAAGGCACAACCAATTTTATGCACTAAATGGAAGGCAAGGGGTTGGTGAGGTCCCCGACGTTGTTACCGGTATGTTGAAAATCTTTGATTTTGGTATTTATGCTTTTACTGCTCCAGGTGCCACTCTCTCTGTTGTTACCCCTTTTGTTGCTAAAAAGTTCCATGTTGCCCCCCAGTTATTGCATGAGTCACATGAAGTGTGTACTTCTATTACTACCTCTATTGTTGCTAAAAAGGTTTATAGAAATTGTCCTATTTGCATTTTACATAGGTTGTTGACTTGTGATCTCATAGAATTAGATATGGTAGATTTTGATATCATTCTTGGGATGGATTGGTTGCATAACTATGATGTTTCTATTGATTGTAGAACTCATAGGTCATGTTTTAATTCCCTAATTAACTCATCCTTGAGTGGGAGAATCAAGATGTGGTGGTCAAGGGTTGATTCATTTCATGCATTAAAGCCTGTAAGTTGATTTCTAAGGGGTCTCTTTAGCATCTTCTGAGGGTTAAAGATTTGGAGTCCAAGGACCCTTCCATAGAGTCGATTCCAGTTGTAAATGAGTTTCTTGATGTCATCCCAAAAGAACTTCCTGGTGTTCCTCGCGAAAGAGAATTAGATTTTTGTATAGACCTCCTCCCCGATACTCAACCTATCTCCATTCCCCCTTAACGTATGGTCCCAACGAAGTTGAAGGAGTCAAAAGATCAATTGAAAGATTTGTTGGAGAAGGGACGTATTAGACCTAGTCAATCACCTTGGGGTGCTCCGGTGTTGTTTGTGAAAAAGAAGGATGGGTCACATAGAATGTGCATTGACTACCAACAACTCAATTAGGTCACCATCAAGAATAGATATCATCTTCTAAGGATTGATGCTTTGTTTGACTAATTGCAAGGGACTAGCTTTTTCTCTAATATTGATCTTCGGTCCGGGTTACATCAAGTGAGGGTCAGGGAGTGTGATATTCCCAAGATGGCCTTCTGGAGTAGATATGGGCATTATGAGTTTTTTTTGATGTCGTTTGGGTTGACCAATGCGCCGACCATCTTCATGGACCTAATGAATATGGTCTTCAAACCTTACCTTGATTCATTTGTTATGGTATTCATTGATGACATATTGATCTATTCACAGAGTAGGGAGGAGCATATGAGGCATTTGAGGTTTGGGTTGCAAAGATTGAGGGAGGAGAAATTGTATGCCAAATATGACATGTGTGAATTTTGGTTGAAGGGGGTTGCATTCTTGGGTCATGTGGTGTTGGGGGATGGTATAAAGTGGATCCTAAGTAAACCTATATGATTAGAAATTAGCTTAGACCATTGACCTCGTTGGATGTTAATAACCTCTTAGGCTTAGTGAGTTAATATAGAAGGTTTGTGAATGGATTCTCCTTCATTGCTTTCCCTATGACAAAATTGACTCAAAAGAAGGTTAAGTTTGTGTAGATCGATGAATGTGAGAGGAGCTTCCAAACATTAAAAGACAAGCTTGTGTCCGCTCCTGTATTGTCACTACTTGATGGGCTTGAGGGATTTATGTATGGAGTGCATGTTGATGTCTTCACCGATCATAAGAGCCTTCAATATGTCTTCACTCAAAAAGATTTCAACTTGAGGCAAAGAAGGTGGCTAGAACTTCTTAAGGACTATGACATGAGTGTGCATAATCATCTAGGTAAGGCAAATATGATGGCGGATGCGTTGAGTTGGGTGCTTTTGGGTAGCCTAGACCATGTTGGTGGTGGTGGTAAGGAGATGGCTAGGGAGGTGTATGAATTGGCTAGATTGGGGGTTAGGTTGGAAGAGTTTGGTGATGATGATGTTGTGGTTGTTGATGGATCAAAGTCTTCTTTCGTTGATGAGGTTATAGAAAATCAAGATCTTGAGTCCTCCTTGCTTGAATTGATGGCCTTCGTGAAAGAGGGCAAAGTAGAGGTTTTCTCTAAAGGGGAAATGAGGCTCTTAGGTACCAAGGTAGGTTGTGTGTGCCTTGTCTTGATGGTTTGAGGGAGAAGATTCTTGATGAGTTCCATATTTCTTCTTATTCTATCTACCCCGGTTCCACCAAAATGTATAGAGACTTGAGAGATATGTATTGGTGGGGAGGCATGAAGAGGGACATTGCCAAGTTCGTTTCCGGTTGCCATAGTTGTCAACAAGTCAAAGCCGAACATCAAAGGCCGGGTGGCCTAACCAAAGATATAGAGATTCCTACTTGGAAGTGGGAGGTGATTAATATGGATTTTGTTGTTGGGTTGCGCAAGACTAGAAAAGATTTTGATTCTTTTGGGTGGGAAATTGGCTCATTTTCTACCGGCTAAGACCACATATGGGGCTGAAGAGTATGCAAGGTTATGAGTTAGAATGGTTGCATGGGGTTCCTTTGTCCATCATATCGGATCATGGTTCACAATTCACTTCACACTTTTGGAGGTCTTTTCAAAGGGGTCTTGGTACGAAAGTTCACCTTAGTACGACCTTCCACCCTCAAATAGATGGCCAAGCCAAAAGAACCATTCAAACCCTTGAGGATATGTTAAGGGTTTGTATATTGGAGTTGAGGTGTAGTTGGGATGACCATCTTTCATTGACTGAGTTTGCCTACAACAATAGCTACTACTCTAGCATCGGTATGGTTCCTTTTAAGGCTCTTTATGGGAGACGTTGTAGATCACCGGTTGGGTAGTCTGAGGTTGGAAAGGTGGATTTAATGGGATTGAGAAGGTGAAGATGATTAGGGAAAGGTTGAAAACAGCCCAAAGTCATAAAAAATTAAATATCAATGTGAGAAGAGGAGACCTTGAATTCAAAGTTAGTGATTAGGTTTATTTGAAAGTTTCTCTAATGAAAGGTGTGGTCTGTGTTTGATAAAGAGGGGAAGCTGAGCCCAAGATATGGTGGTCCTCTGAGGTCTTGACGAGGGTTGGCAAGGTAGCTTATGAATTGAAGTTGCCTAGTGAAATTAATTTGGTTCATCTGGTATTCCATGTCTCTACGTTGAGGAAATGTGTTGGTGATCCTAATGCTATTGTGGGTCCTGATGTTGTGGATGTTGTTGAGGATAACTTGACTTATGAGGAGGTTCCAATTAAAATCCTAGACAAGCAAGTGAAGAGATCGAGGAACAAGGAGGTGGCATCCATTAAGGTCCTTTGGAGGAACCAACAAATCGAAAGTGCAACTTCGGAGGCTGAAGCGGACATGCAAAAGCGGTATCATTATATTTTTGACTCCATTCAAGCCTAAGGTACTAATTCTAAGTCCCCTATGTGACTTAAAGTCTTGCATTTCAGCTCCCATGTCATTAATATGCATTCATGTTTAATTGTCAAGTTTATGATGATTTTACAAGTATATTGAGATTTTGAAATGGTGTTCTAAATGTAATTTTGCATTTTTGTTGGGGCTGATTTGTTTATGATCACTCTTGTCTTGTATGTATCTTTTACATTCGGGATGAATGTTCCCAAGGGGGAGATATTGAAATGACCCCAAAAAGTCCCGAAAATGTGCCTCGGAATGCATGGAATTTTAAATTCCATATATCTCAAAATTCATTTGCTATTTCAAAAATCAGACTTCATATTCTTGTTCTGGGGTAAAAATTTGGTGAAAAGGGGAATAACCCCAATTTTAGAGCCACCATATCAAAATTTGAAAATCCCATGGTGCAATTTCCAGTGAGGTTTTTGCGTCGCCTCCGTGACACACCTCTGCTCATTTTGGAGACTTTTTTTTTAATTCTGTCCAAGACTTTCAAGTCTTGGGTCTAACTATTCCCAAATGTGTCTTTACCTATACTTAGCTAAATTTCACCCTCATATTACCCAAAACATTTCCCCGTACTCACTCAAACACAGCCATATTTTCACTCCCAAATTCAAGTCCCAAAACCTCATCCCAAGCTAAAGTTCTTCTTCAAGCTTCAAGTCTCCATCTCCAATCATCACCAAATTCATCTCTAAGCTAAGGTATTTTTGTTTCTTTCATGGGTTCCTTTCACTCATAATACCCAAGCTTCCTTTTACTCAAGTTTCATTGTTTAAAGTTGATTTACAAATGGGTCTTGATTATTATTAAATTAACTGCACACTATGTTAAAGCTATGTAAAGTTATGACTATTTTCCTATGTTTTGAGCTATAAATCTTGCATCTATTGTAAGATTTGAGAAAGGGTTTTAATGTATATTGCTTGAGGGTATTGCAAGGTGTTGATTAATCATTTTACAATGGATTTTCTTGCATGAATGCATCTTTATATTTCATGGTTTTACACTAGCATTACACACCCTTTAAGTGTTTGATAAAATGTCCGAATGTGGTTTCTTGCGGAGTTCAAGGTCTTAAGCATTAGATTTGATATGATTGACTATATGATGATGAAATGAGCTTAGTATATGATATATTCTATATAAAGTGTTGTATTAGACCATGCTTAGTATATGAGGGGTCAACATCTCCACCACTAGGGTGATAGGTGCTATCATCACTAACCTTGACGAGGGGTTTGCACCTCACACACAAGGGTGATGGGTGCTATCATCACTAAATTTGATGAGGGGTTTTCACCTCACACACTAGGGTGATATGTGCTATCATTACTAACCTTGATGAGGGGTTTGCACCTCACACACTAGGGTAATGGAGACTTAAAGCTTGAACGAGAATCCATAAGATCCGGATGAGTTTTTGAGACTTGAAATTGGAGATGAAATATTGGCTAAGTGCTTGAGTGAGTATTTGGGAACGTTTTGAATAATATGAGGGTGAAATAAGGCTAAGTGTAGGTATTATCATGCATGGGAACAGTTAGGCCCAAGACTCGGAGGCCTTGGACCGAGATAGAAAAATTGGCAAAATTTGTACTGAGGCGCGCCCTTAGCGCGTCACGCCAGGGGCTCGAAACCTCATTAGAAATCACAATTTTGGAAAAATGAAATTACGATTCGTTTACTCTTAAATCGGGGTTAGACCCATCACCCACTCAATTTGACCCCCTAAACAAGAATGTGAAGTCAGATTTCTGATATTACCCACGCATTTTAAGATATATGGAAATTACAATTTCAGGCACTTTCGAGACACATTTTCGGGCACTTTTTTTTTGGGTCGTTTCAATATCTCGCCCATGGGAACATTCGTCCTGGAATGTCAAAGAAACATACTTGAGAGATGCAAACATGACAATTTCAGCCCACATAAGGATGCAACAATTCACTTAAACATCATTTCAAAAATCTCAACATAAGTGTGAAATCATCATGAACTTGTCAGTTTAAATATGAAAGTATGTAATGACATGATGGATGAACTTAAGACTTGAGATCATATAAAGGACTTAGATCAATACCTTAGGCTTGAGTGGTATGGAAAAGATAAGAATATCACTTTTGTGTATCCGCTTTGGCCTCCTAAGTAGCACCTTCGACTTGTTGGTTCTTCCAAAAGTCCTTATGGAAGCAACTTCATTGTTCCTCAACCTCTTCACTTGCCTATCCAAGATCAGTATTGAACCTCTTCATATGTCATGTGGTCTTCAACTACTCCCACAACATCAAGAGGCACAATAGCATTGGGATCACCCATACACTTCCTCAACATAGACACATGAAAGACTGGATGAACCAATCCCATCTCTTTAGGCAAATCCAACTAGTAGGCCACCTTGTCATTCCTTCTCATCACCCTATAAGGACCCACATATCTAGGGCTTAACTTTCCCTTCTTACTAAAATGGACCACACCCTTCATGGGTGACACTTCAAATACACCTAATCACCAACCTTGAATTCAAGATTCCTTCTCACATCGGCATAAGACTTTAGGGGACTTTGGTGTAATGACCTTAAAAAGTGCCCGAAAATGTGCCTTGGAAGTATATAAAATCATAACTTCTATATATCTCAAAATTTGTGTGCGATGTCAAAAATTTGACTTCATTTTCTTGTTCAGGTGATCAAACTGAGTGTGAAATGGGTCTAACCCCGATTTTAGAGCAACTGTATCAAAATTCAAAATTTCCAAAATGTAATTTTCAGCGAGCTTTTCGCGCCCCTGGTGCGACTCGCCAAGGGCGCGCATTACTGTTGTTTTTGTTCTAGCTTTGACTTCGGTCTAAGACTTTTATATCTTGGGCCTAAGTGTTCCCAAACGTGAAAATACCTATCCTTAGCCATTTTTCACCCTCATATCATTCTAAACATTTCTCAATATTCATAGTTATGAGGCTTTTCTGGGGTTCCTTTGGATTCCCTATTCATCGGTCATGTCTAGCCCTAGATCCTGAAACGACCCCAAAATTGCCCAAAAATAGGGCCTCAGGAAAGTCCGAAATCGTAATTTCCATATATCTAAAATTCTTTCGTTATTTCAAAAATACGACTTCATATTCTTGTTCAGGATGTCAAATTTAGGGAGAAAAGGGTCTAACCCAAATTTTAGAGCGAATGAATCACAATTTCAATTTTTGAAGTGATGAATTACATTGTTGTTTCCATGTTACCCTCACGACATGCACACCAGGCTTATGTTGGTACCAATTTTTATTTTTGGTCCAAGACTTTTAAGTCTTAGGCCAAAGCCTTCCCCCACAAAAAAATACCTATACTTATCCTTCTTTCACCCTCATATCATCCTAAACATTCCCCGATATGCTCTTAAACACTTGGACTCATATTCCACCCTAATTCAATTCCCAAAACTCAAGACCAATATTAAGGATATCATCAAGGTTTTCGTTCAAGCTTCAAGTCTCTATCTCCAATATCATTTAAGGGTTCTCTGAAGCTAAGGTAAGTGGGCTTCAACCATTGGGTCCTTTCACCCATGGTGTCCTAGCCTCTGTTTTGCTCAATTTTCATGATTTAAAGTTGATTTTACAATTGGGTTTACTAATATAAACATGTCTATGAACTATGTTAAAGCTATTTAAAGTTCTGACGGTTTTGCTATGTTTTGAACTATAGATCTTTAATCTATTATAAGATTTGATGAGGGTTTTGATGTATATTCCTTGAGGGTGTTGTAAGGTGTTGATTAATGGTTTTATAATTGATTTTTCTTGCATGATTTCATCTCTATATTTCATGATTTTATACTAGCATTACACACCTGCCAAGTGCTTGATCAAATATCCAATTATAGTTTCTTGAGGAATTAAAGGTCCAAATCATGAGATATGATATGATTGATGTTATGATGATGAAAGGAGCCTATGCATATGAAATAATCAATATAAAGTGTTTCATTAGACCATGGCCGATCCGAGGGGAGTAAGAGCTCGGACAACCTTGTTAGGGGGGTTTGTGCCCTGATAACCAAGGTGGGGGTTTGTACTCATCAACCATGTGAGAGTTTTGTACTTCGCCACCAGGGTGATAAGGTGAAGTTATCATCAACCATGTGATGGGTTTGTACCATACCGCCAGGGTGATGCGGCAAGACCATCATCAACTAAGGGGTTTGTACTTTGGAAATCTAGCTTGGTCTCTTCTACACATATGATATCCTATATGAGTATGAGTTACTTAAACATGCTTTACTTGAGCATTGGTCATTCATAAAATATTGTTATATGATGTATATTGCCAATTTTTATGCATTTTGACTATGATGCCTATATCTTGTTGCATTGCATCCTACATACTTAGTACATTCAAGCGTACTAATGCATACTCTTGCCTATATGATATCACTATGTAAGAACCAGAGCCCAATTTGATCATTGTTCTCCTCCATGTGGATAGTTCGGTGCTACTCAAGCTAGTTGGTGAGTCCTCCACTTCGGGGACCCTAGTCTATGTTTCTCTTATTATGTATTGAGTTACTCTTCTTTATGTTCTATTTTGACTATGAGGGTGAGCCCGGTTGCTTTGTCTTGGCCCCCGCTCCTTTCTATGTAGTAGATGTGTTGTTGGATGTGCTATGTATCTATGTTATGAGTCTTGACTCTTTTGTCTCTAGGTATTAATGTTATGAAAGCTTTCCCTTAGTCCCTTGCACTTGCTTTCTAAATGTTTACATGTGACTTAAGTATTAATCTCTCTCCCTTAGTTCCAGTTTCCCTTGTTTAAGTTCCTTATGTTGTTTTAGATTGCTTCAGCGACCAAGGATGTGTAATGATATGCTATGAGGCTTGTCTGGGGTTCCTTCGGGTTCCTCATTCGTTGGTCATGTCTAGGCCCTAGGCTCAGGTCGTGACAAAGATGGTATCAAAGCACTAGGTTGATAGATCCTCGTTGTCCAACACACCGTGTCAATTAATTGTGCACCACAACTATGAGTAGGAGGCTATGAGATGTTTTAGGAAATGTTTCACTTCTTCCTGATCTATGTTATGCAATAGAGTATGATCCCCTAGGGCTTATTGGTAATCCCTAACAATTACACTTTAGAATATGTCTCAAGCTTCTCACGATGGTGATATATCGAATGTAGAGGTTTGTAATGCTTTACGGGTAATGGTCAAAGCAGTGATAATATCGGCAACCCGACTTAATCAACAAGTGGGTGTTCCCGAGACTTCTAGTGGTGAGAGGGGAGGTAGTGAGGCCTAGAGGGCCCGTAATGTGGATATGTTCCAAAGTCCCTAGTGTAAGGATAGTGGTGGTGTGGTACCTTATGCTAGGTGTCCAAAATGTGGTAGAGCCCATGATAGCCCCTGCTTGAGAGGTACTAATACTTGTTATGGTTGTGGGGAGATAGGTCATACACTAAAGGAGTGTCCTCATAAGCGTAAAAGGCATAAAAGAGGTGATGAGGGGGTGGAAAGGCCTAAATGTTGAAAGTATGGGGAGGGCCATGGTGTCCTATGCTTGAAGAAGTCTAATGCTTGCTTGGGTTGTGGTGGATTTGGGTATGAAGTTAGTGGTTGTCCTCTTGCTCAATCGAAGGGAGGTGATAGGGGGATGACTAATCCCTAGTGCCCTACATGTAGGAGGGACCATATCGGCCCGTGTTGGAGGAACACGGGTGTATGCTTTGGGTGTGGTGAGATAGGTCATAGAATTCTGGATTACCCATATGGTCGATACAAGAGGAAAGGTGTCGACTTTTGGATCGAGGTGGTCATGTTGATCAAGTGTCTCAAGGAGGGGATGAGATGCCCAATGCTACTATCGGTAAGTTGAAGTTTCCTTTACTTTGTTATGCATGCATTAATAGGCCTGCTGTGCCACTATTTCTTCTCTATTCATTTTGGTTGCTAGAGGGGCTTCTTATGTGCCTAGCTTGTTGTGAGTACTTTGGTTTCTATCCTATTGTTGAGTATATTATTGATAGAAGGTTCATAGGTGTTGATCCAGGTTTGTATTGCATTAGATCTTGTTTTATGGCTTGTTGGAGTTGGCATGGTGGATTTTGATGTGTAACGACCCCTAAAAGTGCCCGAAAATGTTGCTCAAAAGTGCCCAGAATTATAATTTCCATATTTCGAAAAATCCATCCGTTATTTGAAAATCCGACTTCATATTCTTGTTTAGGGGGTCAAATTGAGTGGGGAATGGGTCTAACCTGAATTTTAGATCAACTGTATAAAAATCGAAAAATTGCAATAATTGTTATTTAAGAGGGTAAAATTTGAAAGGGCATATCTCTTAGCATACAAAGCATTGAGTGGCCCACGACCTACCAACTCAAAGCCTTTTGAATTAACTTTCCAACGAACTTTGTTTCACCTCATTCTGAGTTTGGGTGAAGTATTTATGCCCATTTCCATAAAACTCATTCGTACAGAAAATGCAGATTTAAAGTGAGCATCCGCATTGTCTTCGCGACGCGGACCTGTGTTATTTTGGCCCTGTTTTTTTATTTCGGTCTAAGACTTTCAAGTCTTAGGCCCAAGGGTTCCCATACGTGTTTTTACCTATACTTAGCCTTATTTCACCCTAATATCATCCTCAACATTCCCCAATATCCTCTAAAATGCTTAGACTCAAATTTCACCCCAAATTCAAGTCCCAAACTCAAGACAAATCTTAAGGATTTCATCAAGGACCTTATTCAAGCTTCAAGTCTCCGTTAAAGTCTTCTTCAAGAATCTCTCCAAAGCTAAGGTATGTGGTGTGGAACCATTGGGTAATTTTACCCATGGTGCCTAAACCCTCTTTTACTTAATATTGCATGATTTAAAGTTAATTTTACATGTGGGTCTTGTATATTGAGAAATTTACTGCACAATGATTTTAGTTCATGAAAGTATGGTTGTTTTAGCATGTTTTGAGCTTCAAATATTCGATCTAATACTGGATTTGATGAGGGGTTTTGATATGAATGTCTTGGGGGTGTTGCAAGGTGTTAATTAAAGGTTTTTCCACTAATTTTCCTGCATGATTTCATCTCTAAATTGCATACTTTTTTACCCCCATTACACGCCCCCAAGGTGGTTGATAATATGTCCAGTTATGGTGTCTTGAGGAATTGAAGGTCCAAAGCATGAGATATGATATGAATGATGTTATGATAATGAAATGAGCTTATATACATGATTATTCCAATATAAGGTCTTGCATTAGAGCTTATGATGAATCCTACATAAAGTGTTGCATAGACCATGGCCAATCCCGGGGACAAGAGCCCAGGTAACCTAGAATGAAGGTTAATACTCATCTCCACCAGGGTGACGGGGTGGCATCGTCATCAACCTAGATAAGGGTTTATACTCATCAACCCAGATAGGGGTTCGTACTCATTCACCTAGTTGGTAGGGCGGCATAATCACCAACCGAGATGGGAGTTCATACTCATCCACCTAAGTGATAGGGCAGCATCATCACTAACCCCAAGGGCTTCATACCTTGGAAAGCTAGCTTGGTCTCATCTTCACATATGATATTCTATATGTGCATGATTTACTTAAGCATGCTTTACTTATGCATTGATCATACATGTCATATTGCTATATTATGCCTATTGCCCATTATTATGAATTCTGAATTATGATGCCTATCTATTGTTGCATTGCATCCCACATACTTAGTACATTCAAACGTACTAATGCATACTCTTGCCTAGATGAAATTACTATGTATGGACTAGAGTTCCTACTGATGCTTCTTGTGGGTAGATTGTTCAAGTTACTTTGGTGAGTCCTCCATTCGTATACTTAATATGATGAGGGTGAGCTAGGCTGTATGACTTGCCCCCACCATTACGTATGTAGAAGAGGTGTTGTTGGACAAAGCTATGTAATTATGCTATGAGTTTGATTCTATTATCTCTTGGCTCTATGTTACGACAAGTTCTTCCTTAGCAACTTTTTATCCTTATTTCCATTCTTCAAATGTCATTTAATTGTTTCTGCGACCAAGGATGTGTAATGATATGCTATGAGGCTTGTTTGGGGTTCCTTCGGGTTCCTCATTCTTCAATCACGTCTAGGCCCTAGGCTTGCGTCGTGACAGATATCATTTGAAACGACCCCAAAAAGTGCCCGAAAATGTGCCTCGAAATGCCCAAAATTTTAAATTCCATATATCTCAAAATCAATTCATTATTTCAAAAATTCGACTTCATATTCTTGTTTAGTGGGTCAAAATAAGGGGAAAAGAGTCTAGCCCTAATTTAAGATCGAAAGATTAGCAATAATAATTTTGCAAGGTGCGAATTCCAGAGAGAAAACTGCGACCCCCACGCGATGAGCCTCTGTGTTAAAAGGGTGCCTGTTTTTTTAGTTTCATCCAAGACTGCTAAGTCTTGTGCCTAAGTGTTTCCAAATGTGTTTATATCTATACTTAGACTTATTCCGCCCTCATATCATCCTAAACATTTCTCAATACTCACTCAAACACTTAGCCATATTTTCACTCCCAAATTGAAGTTTCAAACCCTCAACCGGAACTAATGTTTTCCTTCAAGCTTCTTCTTTAAGCTTCAAGCCTCCATCTCCAATCTTCATCAAGTTGATCTCCAAGCCAAGGTATGTGGGATTCTTTCATGGGTTCCTTTCACCCATGAGACCCAAACCTCCTTTTACTCAAATTGCATGATTTAAAGTTGATTTACAAATGGGTCTTGCTTATTATGAGATTCACTGATATTATGTTAAAGCTATGTGAAGTTGTGTCTATTTTGTCATGTTTTGAGATATAAATCTTGGATATATTGTAAGATTTGAGGAGGGATTTTGATGTATATTACTTGAGGGTATTGCAAGGTGTTGATTGATGGTTTTACAATAGATTTTCTTGTATGATTTCATCTCTATATTTCATGGTTTTATACTAGTATTACACACCCTCTAAGTGTTTGATAAAATGTCCGGATGTGGATTCTTGAGGAGTTGAAGGTCCAAAGCATGAGATATGATATAAATAACTATATCATGTAATGAGCATATGTATATGATATAATCTATATAAAGTGTTGCATTAGACCATACAAAATCCGGGGTGATAAGAGCCTGGGTAATCGAGGTGGGGGTTTTTACTCATCAGCCATGTGAGAGGTTTGTACTTCGGCATCGTGGTGATAAAGTTTGATTATCATCAACCATGTGAGGGGTTTTACCACACCGCTAGGGTGATGGGGGTGAAACCATCATCAAACACCAAGGGGTTTGTACCTTGAAAATTTAGCTTGGTCTCTTCTACACATATGATATCTTATATGAACATGAGATACTTAACCATGTTTTACTTATGCATCGGTCATACATGCAATATCATTATATTATGCCTATTATATATTTTTACGCATTTTGACTATGATGCCTATTTCTTGTTGCATTGCATCCTATGTACTTAGTACATTTAACCATACTAACTCATACTCTTACTTACATGATATCACCATGTAGGAACCGGTGCCCAAGTTGATCCTCCTCCTCCACGTGGCTAATTCGATACTACTCAAGCTAGTTGGTGAGTCCTCCAGTTCAGGGACCTTAGTCTATATTTCTCATCTTATGTATTGAGACATTCTTTTTTATTATCGATTTTGACTATGAGGGTGAGCCCAATTGCTTTATATTGGTCCAAGTTCTTATCTATGTATCAGAGGCATTTGCTAGACATGTTATGCATCTATGATATGAGCTTGACTCTTGTCGCTTGATTATGATGTTATGCAAGCTTTTCCCTTAGTCTTGTTGCCCCCTATTCTTACTCTTTTACGTTGTTATATGCTTCCACGACCAATGATAATGAAAAGATAAGAGGCTTGTTTGGGCTTCCTTCAGATTCTCCATTAGCCGTGTTACGTCTAGGCCCTAGGCTTGGGTCGTGACAAATATGGTATCAGAGCACTAGGTTGATAGATCCTTGGAAACCAACACACCGTGTCGACTAGACTCCTATTCATGGTTGTGAAGTGCGCCATGACTACGAATAGGAGGCTATGAAACATTTTCAGAAATGCTTTCCTTCTTCATGTTCTACGTCATGCTATAGAATTGTAGTGAGTTTTCCCCCTAATGATTGTTCTTTGCTATGCTAGATCAAGCCAAACACTCGAGGAAGAAGGGCCCAAACTCCCAAGGAGCAACCTACCAATGGTTAGCTCCATGATGCTCTTACTATGCTTGCCCAAGTCGTGGTCAACCAAGTTAATCAAGGGGCCCAAGCCCCTCATGCTACTACCTCAGGAGCTAGGGTAAGAGACTTTATGAGGATGAATCCTCTGGTGTTCTATGGGTCAAAGGTGGACGAAGATCCACAAGAGTTCATTGATGAGTTCTACAAGATTTTGAATATCATAGGTGTTGGCCTGAATGAAATGACGGAGTTGGTGGTGTACCAACTCAAAGGGCTATCCCAAATATGGTATGATCAATGGAACGACGAGAAGGGAATTGGTAATGTGGTGGTTTAGGAGGAGTTCTAATTGACTTTCCTTAATCAATTTTTCCCTATTGAGCTTAGGGAAGCTAAGTTGATAGAGTTCATGAACTTGAAACAAGGTGCTTTAAGTGAGAGGGAGCATTCCCTCAAGTTTAATCAACTATCAAAGTATGTTCCTCGTTTGGTGGATGATCCTAGATCTAAGATAAATAAGTTTGTGATTGGGGTCTCCGACTTGGTATTGAAGAATGTCGGTCCACCATGCTAATTAGTGACATGGACTTGTCTTAGTTGATGACCTATGCTGAGAAAATGTAGGATAAGAAATTAAGGAAGAGAAGGGGGCATGATGCCAAATGGCTCGATTTAAGAGTAAATTCTAAAAGGGTACTAGGTTTCGTCAAGGCCAAGGGCCTTCTCATGCCACTAATAGGGGGTTTGCCAATGACTTCCCTAAGCCTCAACGTTTTGGACGTGTGGCTCCTTATGATGTGTGCCCTAAATGTGGAAGGAGTCATGTAGGCCCATGTTTGAAGGGTTCTAATGCATGCTATGAATGTGGGGAGCTTGGTTACAAGAAGGCAGATTGTCCAATAAACCGTGGCAAGGGCCGGGGTGCAAAGGCGGTTCCATTGGGTGAGGTGGTCATCAAGGTGTTGCCCTGAGGTACAATCATTTTATGCTCTACATGGGAGGCAAGGGGTTAGTGAGATTCCCGATGTTGCTACCGGTATGTTGAAAATTATTTTGACTTTGATGTGTATGCTTTGATTGATCCGGGTGCCACTCTTTTATTTGTTACCCCTTTTGTTGCTGAAAAGTTCCATGTTGACCCGAGTTGTTGCATGAGTCATATGAAATGTCTACTCCTATCGATGCCTCTAGTATTACTGGGAAAGTTTATAGGAGTTGTCCTATTTGTGTTCTGCATAAGTCATTGCCTTGTGATCTTGTTAAAGTAGACATGGTTGATTTTTATGTCATTTTTTGGATGGATTGTTTGCATGCCTACTATGCTTCGATTGATTGTAGAACCCGTAGGGTCAAGTTTCAATTCCCTTATGAACCCCTCCTTGAGTGGGAAAGTCAAGACGTGGTGGTCAAGGGTAGATTAATTTCATGCATTAAAACAAGTAAGTTGATCTCTAAGGGGTGTCTTTATCGTCTTGTGAGGGTTAAAGATGTGGAGTCTAAATTCATTTCTACAGAGTCGGTTCCGTTTGTAAATGAGTTCCTCGATGTCATCCCAAATGACCTTCTTGGTGTTCCTCCCGAAAGGGAGATAGATTTTGGTATAGACCTCCTCCCCGATACTCAACCTATCTCTATTCCCCGAACTGTATGGCCAGGGCGGAGTTAAAGGAGTTAAAGGAACAATTAAAATATTTGTTGGAGAAGGATTTATTAGACCTAGCTAATCATCTTGGGGTGCTCCGGTGTTGTTTATGAAAAAAAAAGGACGGTCCCTTTTAATGTGCATTGACTACTGCAATACGGTTGCCATCAAGAATAGGTATCCTCTTTCAAGAATTGATGATTTGTTTTACCAATTGCATAGGGGCTAGCTTCTACTCTAAGATTGATCTTCGGTCTGGGTATCATCAAGTGAGGGTGAGGGAGTGTCATATTCCCAAGATGGCCTTCTAGACTAGGTATGGGCATTATGAGTTTGTTGTGATGTCGTTTGGGTTAACTAATGCACCGACCATCTTCATGGACCTAATGAATAGGGTCTTCAATCCTTACCTTGATTCCTTTGTTGTGGTTTTCGTTGATGAAATTTTGATTTATTCACATAGTAGGAGGAGCGTATGGGCATTTGAGGGTTGTGTTGCAAGGATTGAGGGAGGAGAAATTGTATGCCAAATATGACAAGTGTGAATTTTTGTTGAAGGAGATTGCATTCTTGGGTCATGTGGTGTCGGGGGATGGTATAAAAGTGGATCCTCCAAAAATTGATGTGATTAGAAAGTGGATCCTCCAAAGGAGATGGTTAGAACTTCTTAAAGTCTATGATATGAGTGTGCACTATCATCCGGGTAAGGTAAATATGGTGGCGGATGCTTTGAGTATGATGTCTATTGGTAGCCTAGCTCATGTTGATGGTGGTGATAGGGAGATGGCTAGGGAGGTGCATCAATTGGTTAGATTGGGGGTTAGGTTAGAAAAGGTTGGTGATGATGGAGTGGTGGTTGTTGATACATCTAAGTCTTCATTGGTTGGTGAGGTGATAGCAAAACAAGATCTTGACTTCTCCTTACTTGAATTGAAGGCCTTGGTGAAAGGGGACAAACTAGAGGTTTTCTCCCAAGGGGGTGATGGGCCCTTAGGTACCAAGGTAGGTTGCGTGTGTCTTGTGTTGATGGTTTGAGGGAGAAGATTCTTGATGAGGCCCACAATTCAATTTATTCTATCCATCCCAGTTCCACCAAAATATATTGAGACTTGAGAGATGTGTATTGGTGGGGAGGCATGAAGTGGGACATTGCCAAGTTCGTTTTCGGTTTCCATAGTTGTCAACAAGTCAAAGTAGAACATCAAAGGCCGGGAGGCCTAACCCAAGACATAGAGATTCCTACTAGGAAGTGGGAGGTCATTAATATGGATTTTGTTGTTGGGTCGTCCAAGACTAGAAAAGGTTTTGATTCCATTTGGGTGGTGGTTGATAGGATGACGAAATTGGCTAACTTTCTACCAGTTAAGACCACATATGGGGTTGAAGAGTATGCAAGATTGTATATCAATGTATTGGTTAGGTACATGGGGTTCTTTTTTCCATCATATTGGACCGTCGTTCATAATTCACTTCATACTTTTGGAGGTCTTTCCAAAGAGGTCTTGGTACAAAAGTTCACCTTAATACGTCCTTTCACCCCCAAATAGATAGCCAAGCCGAAAGAACTATTCAAACACTTGAGGATATGTTAAGGGCTTGTGTATTGGATTTGAGGGGTAGTTGGGATGACCATCTTCCTTTGATATAGTTTGCCTACAACAATAGCTATCAATCTAGAATCGGTATGGCTTCTTTTGAGGCTCTTTTTGGGAGATGTTGTAGATCACTGGTTGGTTGATTTGAGGTTCGAGAGGTGACTTTATTGGGACTGGATCCGGTTATGGAGGTTCTTGAGAAGGTTAGGATGATTAGGGAAAGATTGAAGACGGCCCAAAGTCGTCAAAAATCCTATGTCAATGTGAGAAAAAGAGAACTTGAATTCAAAGTGGGTGATTAGGTTTATTTAAAGGTTTTTCCAATGAAAGTTGTGGTCCGTTTTGGTAGAAAAGGGAAGTTGAGTCCAAGATATGTTAGTCCTTATGAGGTCTTGAGGTGGGTTGTCATGGTAGCTTATGAATTGAAGTTGCCTAGTGAGATGAATTTGGTTCATCCTGTGTTTCATGTCTCTATGCTAAGAAAATATGTTGGTGATCCTCATGCTATTGTGCCTCTTGATATTGTGGGTGTTGTTGAGGATAACTTGACCTATGAGGAGATTCCGGTTCAGATTTTGGATAGGCAGGTAAAGAGATTGAGGAACAAGGAGGTGGCATCCGTTAAGGTCCTCTAGAGAAACCAACAAATCGAGAGTGCTACTTGGGAGGCCGAAGGGGACATATAAAAGCAGTATCCTTATCGTTTCCATTCCACTCAAGCCTAAGGTACAAATTCTAAGTCGCCTATGTGATTTTAAGTCTTGTGTTTTAGCCCCTATTTCATTCATATGCATTCATGTTTAAGTTGGCAAGTTTATGATGATTTTACACTTATGTTGAGATTTTGAAAATGGTGTTTTAAATGTAATGCTGCATTTTAGTTGGGGCTAATTTCTTTATCATCACTCTTGTCTTGTACATCTCTTTTACATTTGGGGACTAATGATCCCAAGGGGGAGATATTGAAACGACCCCAAAAAGTGCCCGAACATGTGCCTTGGAATGACCAAAATTTTAAATTTCATATATCTCAAAATCCATCATTATTTCGAAAATCAGACTTCATATTCGTGTTCAGAGGGTCAAAATTAGGGGGAGAAGGGTCTATCACCGATTTAAGAGCGAAAGATTAGCAATTATAATTTTTCTAGGTGCTAATTCCAGAGAGGAATTTGTTACATCCACGCGATGCGCCTCTGTGTTAAAAGGAGCCTGTTTTTTAAGTTTGGTCCAAGACTTCTAAGTCTTAGGCCTAAGTATTCCCAAACTTGTTTTTATCTATACTTAGCCTTCTTTCACCCTCATATCATCCTAATCATTTCCCTATACTCACTCAAACACTTAGCCATATTTTCACTCCCAAATTCAAGTCTCAAAACCTAATTTGGAACTAAGGTTTTCCTTCAAGGTTCTTCTTCAAACTTCAAGTCTCCATCTCCAATCTTCACCAAGTTCATCTCCAAGCTAAGGTATGTGGGTTTCTATCATGGGCTCTTTTCACCCATGATACCCAAGCCTCTTTTTAGTCAAATTGCATGATTTAAAGTTGATTTACAAATTAGTCTTGCTTATTATGAAATTCGCTGCACATTTTGTTAAAGCTATGTGAAGTTATGACAGTTTTGCCATGTTTTGAGCTATAAATCTTGGATCTACTGTAAGATTTAAGGAGGGATTTTGATGTATATTACTTGAGGGTATTGTAAGGTGTTGATTGATGGTTTTATAATGGATTTTCTTATATGATTTCATCTCTATATTTCATGGTTTTATACTAGCAGTACACACTCTCTAAGTGTTTGATAAAATGTTCGAATGTGGGTTCTTGAGAACTCGAAGGTCCAAAGCATGATATATGATATGAAAGACTATATGATGATGAAATGATCATGTGTATATGATATAATCTATAAAGTGTTGCATTAGACCATGCCCGATCTGGGGGGATAAGAGGCAGTAACCGAGGTGGGGGTTTGTACTCATCAACCATTTGAGGGGTTTGTACTTTGCCACCATGATAATAAGGTGTAATTATCATCAACCATATGAGGGGTTTGTACCATACCGCTAGGGTGATTGGGTGAAACCATCATCAACCACCAAAGGGTTTGTACCTTGAAAATCTAGCTTGGTCTTTTCTACACATATGATATCCTATATAAGCATGAGATACTTAAGCATGTTTTACTTATGCATTATTCATACATGCCATATCATTATATTATGCATATTGCCTATAATTACACATTTTGACTATGATGTCTAATTCTTGTTGCGTTCATCCGACATACTTAGTACATTCAAATGTACTAACGCATACTCTTTCCTACATGATAACACCATGTAAGAACCGGTGCCCAAGTTTATCATCCTCCTCTGCCACGTGGCTCATTCGATACTAATCAAGCTAGTTGGTGAGTCCTCCACTTCGGGGACCTTAGTCCTTGTTGCTTTTATGTATTGAGACATTCTTCTTTATTGTCTATTTTGACTATGAGGGTGAGCCCGGTTGATTTGTCTTGGCCCCCGCTTTTATCTATGTATTAGAGGTATTTGTTGGATATGTTATGTATCTATGATATGAGCTTTACTCTTGTCTCTTGATGATGATGTTATGCAAGATTTTCCCTTAGTCCTGTTTCCCCTATTCTTACTCTTTTATGTTGTTTATATGCTTCCGCGACCAATGATGTATAATGACAAGTTAAGAGGCTTGTTTTGGGTTCTTTTGTGTTCTCCATTTGTCGTGTCATGTCTAGTCCCAAGGCTTAGGTCGTAACAACATTATAGGAATGGAATGGGTTCATGCATATTGTGTCTTCATAGGTGGTAGTACCCGTAGAGTTAGATCTCGAATCCCTAATGAGCCCGTCTTTGAGTGGGAGGTTGTCAAATGGTAGCAAAGGAGGTACATACATTTCCTGTCATAAGGTACAATTAGTCTCTAAGGGGTTGCATTTTATCATCTTTTCATAATTAGAGGTGTTGAACCTAAGTAATTTTGTAATTTGAATTGTTGTTTGTGGTAGACGAGCCCTTCAATATCCCTTTCCAATATTTTAGGTTTGGGGAAGTCTCATGAGTAAGATCTTTAGTCCCTACTCCAATAGGTTTATGGTGGTTTTGGTGATGATAAGATGGTTCCTTCCCTAATGAGGTATTGCATATGAGTCATTTGGGGGTAGTACTACAAGTTTAAGGAAGAAGGTTGGATGCTAAATATGAGAAATGGTTGGTGGTAACAGGTTGCCTTCCTATATTGTGTGGTGTCGGGTGATGGTATTAAGGTGGACCATAGTAGGATGAGAGAGACTGGAGATTAGCCTAGACCTTGACTTCCTTGGGCATTTTGAGCTTCTTGGGTTTAACAGGCTATTATCGGAGCTTGTGAGTAGGTTCTCTTCTATTGTCTCTCCTATGACCTAGTTGACCCTAAGTAAGATCAATGTTGTGACCGACATTTTGAGTAAGGTGAATTGATAGGTCTGGGAGTTGCTATCTCTTGTGTGATTCCTTTATGCTAGTAGAATTCATGTGTGTGTCCCGGATGGTCGCATAGGTCTATAGTGGTTCGAAGAGATCTTTAAAGGTTTCCCCATGCTCTTATTGCATCGAGTCCTGTCTCGTGATCTTGATTGAACTTAGCTTGATAGATTGGAGGTCGTGGGGTGGTTTGGGCTACTGGCATAGCGTGCTTCCAATGAGTGTAGAGCCCGTAAGGTTATAATAAGTTGGTTAAGGATGGACGATCTATTCGGTAAACTCCGATGGGTCAGTCACTTCTCTAAGGTTGATTTGAGATTCAGGTTTTGTTCTCTAGTGTGGATAAGGGTAAGTGATATCCCTAAGTGACTTTTCGGGCTAGGAGTGAGCATTACTAGTATTGATAAAGTTGTTTGGTTGACTTATGCACCAGTTGTATTTATGGATGTCATGAATAGGGTCTTAAAGCTCTACCTTGGCATGTTTGAGGTGACCTCTAGCGAGGGAGTATTGATTTATTTAGAGCTTGCGAATCATTTGGGGGGTAGTGTTGCGAGTCTTAGGGGAATAAGAGGTTATTTGCTAAATATGATAGGTTAGTTGAGTATAACAAGGAGGTAGTTATGTCCCCTTAAGGATTATGGTATGAGTGTGCATTAGTTTCTACGGTAAAGCTAGTGTTGTGATTGGTGCTCTAAGAAGGCTAGCGTGTGTGGCTAATGGTGGGAAGGAGGAGACAAGTGGGATCCATCAGTTGGTTAGATTGTGAAATGACCCCAAAAAGTGCCCAAAAATGTGCCTTGAAATGCCCGAAATTTTAAATTCCATATATCTAAAAATCCGTGCGCAATATAGAAAAATCGACTTCATATTCTTATTCAGGGGAACAAAATTAGGGGAAAAGGGTCTGACCCCAATTTTAGATTAATCAAACCACAATTTCAATTTTCCAAAATTTTGATTTCTAGAACTGATCCGCGACAAGGCCGCGACGTGCAGCTGTCGTGAACCAGTGAAAATTTATCCTTCGCGATAGGCCCGCGTCGCGGACTAGACGTGGACCTGTGTATTTTGTTGTCAGTGTTGGTCCAAGGCTTTTGGGTCTTGGGCTCAAGTTTTTCGAAAAGTGTTTTTACCTATACTATCCTCATTTCACCCTCATATCATCCTAAACATTCCCTAATACTCACTCAAACACAGCCATATTTTCACTCCCAAATTCAAGTCCCAAACCCTCATCCTAAGCTAAGGTTTTCCTTAAGGTTCTTCCTCAAGCTTCAGGTCTCCATCCCTAATCTTCACTAAGTTCATCTCCAAGCTAAGGTATGTGAATTTCCTTCATGGGTTCCATTCACCCATGATGCCCAAGCCTCCTTTTACTTAAATTGCATATTTAAAGTTGATTTACAAATGGATCTTGCTTATTATGAAATTCACTGCACGTTATGTTGAAGCTATGTGAAATTGACTGTTTTGCTATGTTCTGAGCTACCAATCTTTGATCTATTGTATGATTTGAGGAGGGGTTTTGATATATGTTGTTTGAGGATGTTGCAAGGTGTAGATTGATAGTTTTACAAAGGATTTTCTTGCATGATTTCATCTCTATATTTCATGGTTTTATACTAGCATTACATATCCTCCAAGTGTTTGGTAAAATGTCCAGTTATGATTTCATGAGTAATTGAAGGTCCAAAGAATGAGATATGATATGATTGACATATGATGATGAAATGAGTTTATCTATATGATAAATTCTATATAAAGTGTTTCATTAGAGCATTGCCCAATCTATAGGGACTAAGAACCCAGATAACCTAGATGGGGTTTGTACTCATCATACTATTGAAGGGTTTGTAATTCTCCACCTAGTGATGGGACGCCATCATCACCAGCCTAGTAAGGAATTTGTACCTCACCACCTAAGTGATGAGGCAGAATCATCACTAACCTACCGAGGGCTTTGTACCTTGGAAATCTATCTTGGTCTCTTCTACACATATGATACCCTATATGAGCATGAGCTACTTAAGCATGTTTTACTAATGCATTGATCATACATGCCATATTGTTATATTATGCCTATTGCCTATTGTTTTGCATATTGACTATGATGCCTAATTCTTGCTACATTGCATCCTACATACTTAGTACATTCAAACATACTAAGGCATACTCTTTCCTACATGATATCACCATGTAGGAACCGATGCTCAAGTTGATCATCCGCCTCCTCCACGTGGCTAGTTCGATACTACTTAAGCTTATGGTGAGTCCTCCACTTAGAGGACCTTAGTTTATGTTGTAAATTATGTATTGAGATATTCTTCTTCATTGTCTATTTTGACTATGAGGGTAAGCCCGGTTGCTTTGTCTTGGCCCCCGCTCTTATCTATGTATTAGAGGTGTTTGTTGGACATGTTACGTATCTATGCTAAGAGCCTTGACTCTATTGTCCTTGATGTCTATGATGTGAAAGCGCTTTCCCTTAGCCCCAGTTTCCCACTTTATTATCTCTTGATATTTGTTTTTATTGCTTCCATGACCAAGGATGTGTAATGATGTTCTAAGAGGCTTGATTGGGGTCCCTGTAGGTTCCCCTTGCGTCGTGTCACGCCTAGGTTATAGGCTTAGGTCATGAAAAACTTGGTATCAGAGCACTAGGTTGATAGATCCTCGGAGTCCAACACACCCCGTCAATTAGAGTCCTATTCACGGTTGTGAAGTGCGCCATAATGAGTAGGAGGCTATGAGACATTTTATGAAATGTTTCCCTTCTTCATGTTCTAAGTCATGCTATAGATTTGTGGTATGTTTTTCCCCCTAATGATTGTTCTTTGCTATGGTAGATTATGCCAAACATTCGACGAGGAAGGGCCCAAACTCCCGAGGAGCAACATAGCAATGGTGAGCTTCGGGATGCTCTCACTATGCTTGCCCAAGTTGTGGCCAACCAAGTCAACAAAGGGACCCAAGCCCCTCATGCTCCTACACTGGGAGCTAGGGAAAGATACTTCATGAGGATGAATCCTCTGGTGTTTTGCGGGTCAAAGATGGATGAAGATCCATAAGAGTTCATTGATGAGGTCTACAAAATCTTGAATATCATGGGTGTTGGGCTGAATGAAATAGCGGAGTTGGCTGGCGGAGTTGGCTGGCGGCATACCAACTCAAAGGGGTAGCCCAAATATGGTATGATCAATGGAAGGGTGAGAAGGGAATTGGTAATGTGGTGCTTCAGGAGGAGTTCAAGTTGGCTTTCCTTAATCGGTTTTTCCCTTTTGAGCTTGGGAAGCTATGTTGGTAGCATTTATGTACTTTAAACAAGGTGCTATGAGTGTAAGGTAGTATGCCCTCAAGTTTAATAAACTTTCAAAGTACGCTCCTCATTTGGTGGCCGATCCTAGATCTAGGATGAATAAATTTGTGATGGGGGTCTCCGACTTGGTAAGTGAAGAATGCCGGTCTGCCATGCTAATTCGTGACATGGACTTGTATCGATTGATGACCTATGCAGAGCAAATGGACGAGGAGAAATTGAAGAAGAGAAGGGGGAATGAGGCCAAGAGGACCCATCTTGGGGGTAAGTTCCAAAGGGGTGGCCAGTTCTATCAAGGCCATGGGTCTCATCATACTAGTAATAGGGGGTTTACTAATGACCTCCCTTGGCTTCAAGGTGTTTGTGTTGTGGCTCCTATTGATGTGTGTCCTACAAGTGGGAAGAGTCATAGGGGCCCGTGTTTGAAGCGTTCTAATGCATGCTTTGATTGTTAGGAGCTTGGTCACAAAAGGATGGATTGTCCAAGAAACCATGGTAAAGACTGGGGTGCTGCGATATTGGGTAGAGGTGGTCCTCAAGGTGGTTCCTCGAGGCGCAATCGATTTTATGCTCTACATAGGAGGCAAGGGGTTGGTGAGATTCCCGATGTTGTTACCGGTTTGTAGAAAATCTTTGACTTTGATGTATATGATTTGATTAATCTGGGTGCCACTCCTTCCTTTGTTACCCCTTTTGGTACTAAAAAGTTCCATGTTGAACCCGATATATTTCATGAGTCATATGAAGTGTCGACTCTATTGGTGCCTCTATTATTGCTAGGAAAGTTTGTAGTAGTTATCGTATTTCCATTTTGCACAAGTTGTTGCCTTGTGATCTTGTTGAATTAGACATGGTAGATTTTGATGTCATTCTTTGGACGGATTGGTTGCATGCCTACTATTCTCTATTGATTGTAAAACTCGTAGGGTCAAGTTTTAATTTCCTAATGAACCCATCCTTGAGTGGGAAAGTCAAGATGTCGTGGTCAAGGGTAGATTCATTTCATGCATTAAAGCCCGTAAGTTGATCTCTAAGGGGTGTCTTTATCATCTTATGAGGGTTAGAGATGTGAAGTCTAAAGCCCCTTCCATAGAGTCGGTTCCGATTGTAAATGAGTTCCTTGATGTTTTCCCAAACGACCTTCCTCGTTTTCCTCCTGAAAGGGAAGTAGATTTTTGTATAGACCTTTTCCCCGATACTCAACCTATCTCCATTCCCCTTACCATATGGACTCGGCGGAGTTGAAGGAGTTAAAGGAACAATTGAAAGATTTATTAGAGAAAAGATTTATTATACCTAGTCAATCACCATGGGATGCTCCGGTGTTGTTTGTGAATAAGAAGGACGGGTCAGTTAGAATGTGCATTGACTACCGGTAACTCAATAGGGTCACTATAAAGAATAGGTATCCTCTTCCAAGAATTGATGATTTGTTTGACCAATTGCGTGGGGCTAGCTATTTCTCTAAGATTGATCTTCGGTCCGAGAATCATCATGTTAAGGAGTGTGATATTCCCAAGACATCCTTCTAGACTAGATATGGGCATTATGAGTTTGTTGTGATGTCTTTTTGAATGACTAATGCACCAGCTATCTTTATGGACCTAATGAATATAGTTTTCAAACCTTGCCCTGATTCCTTTGTTGTGGTCTTTATTGATGACATTTTGATCTATTCACATAGTAGGGAGGAGCATATGGGGCATTTGAGGGTTGAGTTGCAAAGATTGAGGGAGGAGGAATTGTATGCCAAATATGACAAGTGTGAATTTTGGTTGAAAGAGGTTGCATTCTTGGGTTATGTGGTGTCGGGGGATGGTATAAAAGTGGATCCTAAGAAAACCAATGTAATTAGAAGCTGGCCTAGACTATTGACCCAGTTGGATATTAAGAGCTTCTTGGGCCTAGCGGGTTATTATAGAATGTTTGTGAATGGGTTCTAGTCCATTGCTTCCCCTATGATAAAATTGACTCAAAATAAGGTTAAGTTTGTGTGGACCAATATATGTGAGAGGAGCTTCCAAACATTGATAGACAAGCTTGTGTCCACTCCTATATTGTCACTACCGGAATGGTTTGAGGGATTAGTCGTGTATTGTGATGCTTCCCGAGTTGGTTTGAGTTGTGTGTTGATGCAAAATGGTAAGGTCATAGCTTATGCTTCTAGACAATTCAAGGTACATGAAAGGAACTACCTTACCCATGATCTAGAGTTAGCTGTCGTTGTGTATGCATTAAAGATTTGGTGTCACTACTTGTATGGGGTGCATGTTGATGTATTCATCGATCACAAGAGCCTCCAATATATCTTCACTCAAAAAGACCTCAACTTGAGGCAAAGGAGATGGTTAGAACTTCTCAAAGACTATGATATGAGCGTGCAGTATCATCCAGGTAAGGCAAATGTGGTGGCGGATGCCTTGAGTAGGGTGTGTATGGGTTAGCCTAGCCCATGTTGATGGTGGTGATAAGGAGATGGCTAGGGAGGTGCATCAATTGGCGAGATTGGGGATTAGCTTGGAAGAGGCTGGTGATGATGGTGTTGAGGTGGTCGATGGGTCTAAGTCTTCTTTGGTTGATGAGGTGATACCAAAATAAGATCTTAACTCCTCCTTGCTTGAATTGAAGGCCTCGGTAACAGAGGGCAAAGTAGAGGTTTTCTCCCAAGGGGGAGATGGTGCCCTAGGTACCAAGGTAGGTTGTGTGTACCTTGTGTTGATGGTTTAAGGGAAAAGATCCTTGATTAGGCCCACAATTCTTCTTATTCTATCCACCTCGGGTCTAAAAAAATGTATGGAGACTTGAGAGATGGGTATTGGTGGGTAGGCATGAAGAGGGACATTGCCAAATTCGTTTATAGTTGCCACAGTTGTCAACAAGTAAAATCCAAACATCAAAGCTCAGGTGGCCTAACCAAAGACACAGAGATTCCCACTTGGAAGTAGGAGCTGATTAGTATGGATTTTGTGGTTGGGTTGCCCAAGACTAGAAATGATTTTGATTCCATTTGGGTGGTGGTTGATAGGATGACAAAATCGGCCCACTTTCTACCGGTTATGACCACATATGGGGCTGAAGATTATGCAAGGTTGTACATCCATGAGTTAGTGAGGTTACATGGGGTTTCTTTGTCCATCATATCGGATCGTGGATCACAATTCACTTCACACTTTTGGAAGTCTTTTCAAAGGGGTCTTGGTACAAAGGTTCACCTTAGTCTGGCCTTTCACCCTCAAATGGATGGCCAAGCTGAAAGGACAAATTAAACCCTTGAGATATGCTTAAGGCATGTGTATTGGAGTCGAGGGGTAGTTGGGATGACCATCGTCCTTTGATTAAGTTTACAAAAAATAATAGCTATTACTCTAGCATTGGTATAGCTCCTTTTGAGGCTCTCTATGGGATTTAGTAGGCCTAGCCAATTACCTTGGGGTGCACCCTTAGGATGTGTATTGACTACTGGTAACGCAAAAGGGTCACCATCAAGAATAGGTATCCTCTTCCAAGGATTGATGATTTGTTTGACCAATTACAAGCGGCTAGCCATTTCTCTAAGATTCATCTTCGATCCGGGTATCATCAAGTGAAGGTGAGGGAGTGTGACATTCCGAAGACAGCCTTTCGGACTAGATATGGGCATTATGAGTTTGTTGTGATGTCTTTTGGGTTGACCAATGCACCGTTCATCTTTATGAACCTAATGAATAGGGTCTTTGAACCCTACCTTGATTCCTTTTTTGTGGTCTCCATTGATAATGTTTTGATCTATTCTTGTGGTAAGGAGGAGTATAGGGCTCATTTGAGGATTGTGTTGCAAAGATTAAGGAAGGAGAAATTGTATGCTAAATATGAAAAGTGTGAATTTTGGTTGAAGGAGGTTGTCTTCCTAGGACATGTGGTGTCGGGGGATGGTATTAAGGTGGATCCTAAGAAGATTGATGTATTAGAAATTGGCGTAGACCGTTGACCCCGTTGGACATTAGGAGTTTCTTGGGCTTAGTAGGGTATTATCGGAGATTTGTGAATGGGTTCTCTTTTATTGCTTCCCCGATTAAAAATTGACTAAAAAGAAGGTTAAGTTTCTATGGACCGATGAATGTGAGAGGAGCTTCCAAACCTTGAAAGACAAGCTTGTGTCCACTCCTATATCCTCACTACCGGATGGGCTTGAGGGATTTGTGGTGTAATGTGATGCTTCTAGAGTTGGTTTGGGTTGTGTGCTAATACAAAATGGTAAGGTGATAGCCTATACTTCTGGGCAACTCAAGGTGCATGAAAAGAACTACCCTACCCATGATCTTGAACTAGCCGCCGTGGTATTTGCATTAATGATTTGGCGCCATTACTTGTATGGTGTGCATGTTGATGTGTTCACTGATCATAATAGCCTCAATATATCTTCACTCAAATAGATCTTAACTTGAGGCAAAGGAGATGGTTACAACTTCTTAAGGACTATGACATGAGTGTGCATTAAGGCTAATGCGGTGGCAGATGCTTTGAGTAGGGCGTCTATGGGTAGCTAGCTCATGTTGATAATGGTGAAACGTAGATGGCTAGGGAGGTCCATTGTTTGGCTAGATTGGGAGTTAGGTCGAGGGAAATGGATAATGGTGGTGGTGGTGTTGTTGATGGTTCCAAATCCTTATTTGTTGAAGAGGTGAAAGCTAAACAACATCTTGACCCCTCCTTGTAAGAATTGAAGACCTTGGTGAAAGAGGGAAAAGTAAAGGTTTTCTCCCAAGGGGGAGATGGTGCTTTTGGATACCAAGGTAGGTTGTGTGTGCCTTGAGTTAATGGCTTGATAGAAAAGATCCTTGACGAGGCCCATAATTCATCATATTCTATTCACCTCAGTTCTACTAAAATGTATAGAGATTTGATAGAGGTGTATTAGTGGGGAGACATGAAGAGGGACATTGCCAAATTCACTTCCAGTTGTCATCGTTGTCAACAAGTCAAAGCCAAACATCAAAGGCCGGGTGGCCTAACCTAAGACATAGAGATTCCCACTTGGAAGTGGGAGGTAATTAACACAGATTTTGTGGTTGGCATGCCCAAGACTAGAAAAGGTTTTGATTCCATTTGGGTTATGGTTGATAGGATGACGAAATCGACTCACTTTCTACTGGTTAAGACCACATATGGGGCTGAAGAGTATGCTAGGTTGTACATCCAGGACTTGGTGAGATTTCATGGGGTTCCTTTTATCCAGCATACCGGATCGTGGAGCTCAATTTACTTCACATTTTTGGAGATCTTTCCAGATGGGTTTGGTACTAGAGTTAAGCTTTCTACGGCCTTCCACCATCTAATGGATGGCCAAGCCCAAAGGACCTTGCAAACCCTTGAGGATATTCTTGGAGCTTGTGTGTTGGAGCTTAAAAGTAGTTGGGATGATCATCTCCCACTAATTGAGTTTGCCTACAACAATAGCTATCATTCTAGCATTGGTATGGGTCAATTTGAGGCTTTTTATGGTAGATGTTATAGATCACCGATTGGGTTGTTTGAGGTCAGTGAGGTGGCCTTATTACAACTAGATCTAGTTATGGAGGCTATTGAGAAGGTTAGAATGATTAGGCAAAGGTTCAAGACGACCCAAAATCATCAAAAGTCTTATGTTGATGTAAGGAGAAGGGAGCTTGAATTGAAGTTGATGATTGGGTTTATTTGAAGGTGTCACCCATGAAGGGTGTGATCCATTTTGCTAAAAAGGGAAAATTGATCCCCAGATATGTAGGCCCTTATAGGTTGATGAGGAGGAACAGTAAGGTGGCCTATGAGTTGGATTTGCCTACAGAAATGGATTTGGTTCATCTGGTGTTTCATGTGTTTATGTTGAGGAAATGTGTGGGTGATCCGAATGCTATTGTGCCTCTTGATGTTGTGGGTGTGGTTGAAGATAATTTTACCTACGAAGAGGTTCAAGTTGAGATTTTGTATAGGAAAGTAAAGAGATTGAGAAACAAGGAGGTGGCTTACGTTAAAGTCCTTTGGAGGAATCAACAAATCGAAAGTGCTACATGGGAGGCCGAAGCGGACATGCAAAAGCGATATCCTTACCTTTTCCACTCCACTCAAGCCTAAGGTATCACTCTAAGTCCCCATGTAATTTCAAGTCTACGTTCAGCCCATGACATAGGCATACATTCAGGTTTAAATTGACAAATTCATAATGATTTTACACTTATGATGAGATTTTTGAAATGATGTTTAAGTGCATTGTTGCATCCTTATGTGGGCTGAAATTATCGTGTTTGTGTCTCTCATATATGTTTCTTCAACATTCGGAGAAGAATATTCCCGAGGGGGAGATATTGTAATGACTCCAAAAAGTGCCCGAAAATGTGCCTTGACAGTGCCCGAAATTGTAATTTTCATATATCTCAAAATTCGTGCTCGAAATAAAAAATTTGACTTCATATTCTTGTTCAAGGGGTCAAATTGAGTGGGAAACGGGTCTAACCCCGATTTTAGAGCAACCATATCAAAATTCAAAATATCCAAAATGCAATTTCCAGTGAGCTTTTCGCTCCCCTGGCGTGACGCTCCAAGGGCGTGCACTAGTGTTGTTTTTGGTCTAGTTTTGACTTTGGTTGAAAATACCTATATTGAGCCATTTTTCACACTCATATCATTCTAAACATTTCCCAATACTCATTTAAACACTTAGTCCAATATTCTACTCCTAAATTCAAGTCTCAAAACCCTATCTGAATCTAAGGATTTTCTCTCAAGCTTCAAGTCTCCATCTCCAATCTTCATCAAGTTCATCTCCAAAGCTAAGGTATGTGGGTTTGTTTCATGGGTTCCTTCCACCCATGATGCCTAAGATTCCTTTTACTCAAATTTGCATCATTTAAGGTTGATATACGAATGGGTCTTAATTATTATGAAAATCACTGCTCACTATGTTGGGGTTTATGAAATTGTGACTGTTTTACTATGTTTTAAGCTATGAATCTAAGATCTATTGTGAGATTTGATGAAAGTCTTTGATGCATTGGATTAGGGTATTACCAAGTATCTATTGATGGTTTTACAATGAAGTTTCTAGCATGACTTCACTCTTGAGTTACATGGTTTTACACTAGCACTACACACCCTCTAAGTGTTTGATAAAATGTCCGGTAATGGCTTCTTGAGGAATTAAAGGTCCTGCGCATGTCTTATAATTTGAATGACTTTATGATTATGAAATGATGATGGAATGATGATGAAAGGGAATGTATGTATATGATGATGAAAGGAGTGTATATATATGATATTATCTCTATAGTGTTGGGGATGACCCAGCCTATCTCGGGGGGTTGTAGGCCCGAGTGACCTTATTGAGGGGTTAGTACATCAATCGCCTAGTTCGGGGGGTGGTACGCCCGAGTATCCTTGTTGGAGGTTTGCACCCATCAACCTTGTTGGGGGTTTGTACCCATCAACCCGTTGGGGGATTTTTACTCCATTAACCCATTGGGGGGTTTGTACTTCATCAACCTTGTTGGGGGGTTTGTACTCCATCAACCTCATGAAGGAGTTTGTACCTCATGCGCATATACAAAGGGGTGATAGGCCTTGGCTTGCACTATAATGGTTACTCCTTACACTCGTATTATATTCTATATAAACATGATTTTATTTCAAACATCATTCATACATGTCATATTGTTAGTATGGTATCTATTGCTTATGATTATGCACTTTCCCTATGATACCTACCACTTGTTGCATTGCATCCTACATACTTTGTACATTCAAACATACTAATGCATACTCTATGCCTACATGATGTCACCATGTTGGAACCGATGCACCGCTTGATCATCATCCTTCTCCACGTAGCTAGAACGATTGTCTCTCAAGCTTGTTGTTTAGTCCTCCACATTAGGGGACGTTGTTTATGATCACTTGCTTTTTACTAAGACTTTATTACCTTTATTCATGTATTGACTATAAGAGTGAGCCTGGTTGTTTGTCGTGGCCCCTGCTCTTGTCTATGTAATAGACGTGTTGTTGGAAATATTATGTATCTATGCTATGAGCCTTGACTATCTGGTTTCTTGATGATATGATATGGAAGTTTACTCTTAGCCCTGATTCCCCTACTTATGCTTATTTTGCATTGTCATTTTAATTGCTTCCGCGACCAAGGATGTGTAATGATATGCTATGATACTTGTTTGGGGTTCCTTTGGGTTCCCCATTCACCGGTCACATCTAGGCCCTAGGTCCAGGGCATGACGTTTGGGTTGTTTCCAACCTTTCTCTAATCATCCTAACCTTATCAAGAGCCTCCATAACAAGATCTGGTCCTAACAAAGCCACCTCTCCAACCTCAAACCACCCAACCAGTGATCTACAACGCCTACCATAGAGGGCCTCAAAAAGAGCCATACCGATGCTAGAATGATGGCTATTGTTATATGCAAACTCAATCAATGAAAGATGATCATCCCAACTACCCTTAAGCTACAATACACAAGCCCTAAGAATATCCTCAAGTGTTTGAATAGTTCTTTCGGCTTGGCTATCCGTTTGAGGGTGAAAGGCCGTACTAAGCTTTACTTTTGGTTCCAAGACCTCTTTAGAAAGACCTTCAAAAGTGAGAAGTGAATTGTTCAAGATGATCCGATATGATAGATTAAGCAACACCATACAACCTCACAAAGTCATGAATGTACAACCTAGTATAATCTTCAGCCCCATATGTAGTCTTAACTGGTAGAAAGTGAGCCAATTTTTTCATCCTATCAACCATAACCCATATGGAATCAAAACCCTTTCTAGTCTTGGGCAACCCAACCACAAAATCCATATTAACCTCTTCCCATTTCCAAGTGGGAATATCTATATCTTCGGTTAGTTCACCTGGCCTTTGATGTTCGGCTTTGACTTGTTGGCAACTGGACACAAATTTGCAATGTCTTTCTTCATGCCTCCCCACAAATACACCTCTCTCAAATCCTTGTACATCTTAGTAGAACCGTGGTGAATAGAATAGGGAGAACCATGAGCCTCATCAAGAATCCTCTCTCTCAAGTAATCAACAAAAGGCACACACAACCTACCTTGATATACAAGGGTACCATCTCCCCATTGGGAGAAAACCTCCACCTTACAATCTTTTACCAATGCCTATAATTCCAACAAAGCAGGGTCTTGCTTAGCTTTCACCTCCTCAACTAATGAAGATTTAGAACCATTAACAACAACAACACTCCCATTATCAACTTCTTCCAACCTAACCCCCAATCTAGCCAACCGATGGACATCCCTAGCTATCTCTTCATCACCACATTCAACATGAGCTAGGCTACCCATGGACACCCTACTCAAAGCATTCGCCACCACATTAGCCTTACCGGGATGATAATGCACACTCATGTCATAGTCCATAAGATGTTCTAGCCACCTTCTTTGCCTCAATTTGAGATCCTTTTGGGTGAAGATATATTGGAGACTCTTACGATCGGTGAACACATCAACATGCACCCCATACAAATAGTGATGTCATATCTTTATTTTAAATACCACGGCGGCTATAGGATAGTTCCTTTCATGCACTTTGAGTTGCCTAGGAGCATAGGCTATGATCGTACCCTTTTGCATTAGAACACAACCCAAACCAACTTTAGAAGCATCACAATACACGACAAAACCCCTCTAGCCCATCTGGTAGTGACAATGTTGGATCAGACACAAGCTTATCTTTCAAGGTTTGGAAGCCATTTTAACACCCATCGGTCTATACAAACTTAGTTTTCTTTTGAGTCAATTTTTTCATGGGAGAAGCAATAGAAGAGAACCCATTCACGAATCTCCTGTAGTAACCCACTACGCCCAAGAAGCTCCTAATATTCGACGAGGCAAATGGTCTAGGCCAATTTATAATCACATCCGTCATTTTAGGATCCACCTTAATACCATCCCCCAACACCACATGACCTAGAAAGCAACTTATTTCAACCAAAATTCACACTTCTCATATTAGCAGACAATTTCTCTTCCCTCAATCTTTGCAACACTACCCTTAAAATGACCCATATGCTCCTCCCCATTATGTGAATAGATCAAAATATCATCATTCAGTACCACAACAAACGAATACCGGTAGGGTTTAAAGGCCCTATTCTTTAGATCCATGAAAATCGCCAGTGCATTGGTCAACCCAAAAGACATCACAATGAACTCATAATGCCCATACCTAGTCCAGAAGGCCTTCCTAGGCATATCACACTCCATCACCTCTACTTGATTATACTCAGACCGAAGATCATTCTTAGAGAAGTGGCTAGCCCGTTGCAATTGGTTAAACAAATCATAAATCCTTGGAAGAGGATACATATTCTTGACGGTGACCCTATTAAGATGTCGGTAGTCAATACAAATTCTAAGAGACTCATCCTTCTTCTTCACAAACAACACTGGTACACCCCATAGTGATTGGCTAACCTAATCGAACCCTTTCTCCAACAAGTCCCTCAATTGCTCTTTCAACTCCTTTAACTCCTCTGGGCTATACGGTAAGGGGAAACAGAAATGGGTTGAGTATCGGGGAGGAGGTCTATACCAAAATCTATTTCCCTTTCAGTAGGAACACTGGGAAAGTCATTTGGAAAGACTTCATGGAACTCCACATACCTAACCCTCACAAGATGATAAAGATACCCCTTAGAGACCAACTTACGGGCTTTAATGCAATAAATGAACCTTCCCTTGACCACCATATCTTGACTCTCCCACTCAATTATAGGTTCATTTGGATTGGAATTTGGAATTTGACCCTATGGGTTCTACAATCAATAGAGGCATCGCATACAAGTAACCAATCCATCCCAAGAACAACATCAAAATCAACCATGTCCAATTCAACAAGATCACAAGGCAATGTTTTATGCAAGATGCAAATGGGACAATTTCTATAGACCTTTCTAGTAACAATAGATGCACCAATAGGAATAGACACCACGTATGACTCACACAATAATTAGGGTTGGACATGGAATTTTGGCAACAAAAAGGGTAAAGAAAGAGTGGCACCCGAATCAACCAATGCATACTTATCAAAATCACAGATTTTCAACATATCGGTAACAACGTTGGGCACCTCATCAATACCTTGCCTCCCATGCAAAGCATAAAACCAATTGAGCCTTGGGCACCATCTTGTCGACTACCTCTTCCTAAAGGGACCGTATTTGCACCCCGACCTTGAGGGCAAACATCCTTACCCTTGTTGTGATCACGAGGGCAATCACCCTTTTTGTGACCCACTTTCCCACAACCATAGCATGCATTAGTGTTTCTCAAGCATGGGCCCCTATGACCGTTACCACATCTTGGGAACATATCATTAGAAGAAACAACATTAACACCTCGTCCTTTGAAAGTTATTGATAAATCCCCTATTAGAAGCAAGAGAAGACCCTTGGCCTTGGTGGAATCAGCCACCCTTTATGCTTTGGAACTTCCCCTCAAAATGGCCCTCTTAGCCTCATGACTCCTCCTCTTCCTCATCTTTTCCCCCTCCATTTGTTCGGCATAGGTCATCAAATGGGAGAAGTCCATGTCACTAATCAATATGGAGGACCGGCATTCCTCACTCACCAAGTCGGAAACACCCATCACAAATTTGTTCATCCTATACTGTACATCGGCCAGCAAGTGTGAAGCATATTTTGATAGTTGGTTGAACTTGAGGGCATACTCCCTCACACTTATAGACCCTTGTCTCAAATTCATAAATTCCACCAATTTGGCTTCCCTAAGCTCAAGAGGGAAGAACCGATTAAGGAAAGCTGCCTATAACTCCTCCCAAAGTACCACATTATTGACCCTCTTCTCCTCTTTCTATTTATTGTACCACATTTGTGCTACCCCTTTTGAGTTGGTAGGCCGTCAACTCTTCCTTATCCTCTGACATCACACCCATGATAGTAAAGATCTTGTAAACCTCACTACTGAACTGTTGAGGGTCCTCACTCACCTTTAACCCATGGAATCTAGGGGATTCACCCTCATGAAATCTCTCACCCGAGATGCCAGTGTAGGAGCATGAGGGGTTTGGGACCGTTGGTTGGCTTGGTTAGCCACAACTTGTGCAAGCAACGTGAGAGCATCCCAAAGTTCTCCATTAACTGGTTGATCCTCGAATGTCTGGGCTCTTCTTCCTCTCTAGTTAGGCATGATCTAGTATAGCAAAGGACAATCATTAGGTAAAAAACTTTACCTCAACTTCTATAGCATGACATAGAGTAAGAAGAAGGGAAACATTTTCCTAAACGCCTTATAGCCTCTAGCTCATCGTTGTGGCGCACAACACAACCATGAACAAGACTCTGATTGACACAGTGTTAGACGTCGAAGATCTAACAACCTAGTGCTTTGATACCAAGTTTTTCACGACCCAAACCTAGGGCCTAGATGTGACATGGCGCATTGGGAACTCGAAGAGACCCCAAGCAAGCCTTTTAACATATCATTACACATCTTTGGTTGCGGAAGCAATAAAATACAACAACAATGAAGTAAAATAGGGACAACGGGGTGAAGGGGCAATTCCATATCATAAACATCAAGAATTGAGAGAGACACAAAGCTCATAACATTACACATGACATATCCAAAAACACCTCTACTACATAGATAAGGGCGGGGACCAAGACAAGCTGCCAGGCTCACCCTCATAGTCTAGATATACATAAAAGTAGATAGTCTTGAAACATAGTATGAGATCACGAACATCGTCCCCAAAATGGAGGACTCACCAAAGAGCTTGAGAGAAGTCGTACTAGCCACGTGAAGGAGGATGATCAAGTGGGGCTCGGTTCTTACATGGTGACATCATGTAGGCATAAAGTACACGTTAGTACATTTGAATGTACTAAGTATGTAGGATGCAATGCAACAAGAGATAAGTAACATAATCGAAATACATAAGCATAGGCAATGAGTAGCATATAACAATATGGCATGCATGTGAGACGCTATATAGTAAAATCATGCTTATATAGAACATAATACATGTGCAACAAGAGACCACTATCATATTGGTGGATCGTCGCACCCTACCACCCCTGGTAACTGAGGTACAAACCCCCCAACATGGTTATCAAGGTACAAACCCCTCGACATCGTTACCCAGCACACAACCCCCGATTAGGGCATGGTTACATAATAAAATCATATAAATACATTCCTTTCATCATTATATGATCATTAAACTCATAAGAAATGCATTAGACCTTCAATTCCTCAAGAAATCATAATCCGGACATTTTATCAAAAACTTGGCAAGTGTGCAGTGCTAGTGTAAAACCATGCAATTCAAGAGTGAAATCATGCTAGAAAAGTCAATGTAAAACCATCAATAGATACTTGGTAACACCCTCAAGCAATATACATCAACAACCTTCATTGAATCTCACAATACATCTTAGATTCATAGCTCAAAATATGCTAAAACAACCATAGTTTCATGAAACCCTAATATAGGGTGCAGTGAAATTCATAATAGTTAAGACCCATGAGTAAATCAACTTCAAATCATGCAATTTTATGTTAAAGAGAGCTTGGGTATCATGAGCAAAAAGAACCTATGAGAGAAACCCCCATACCTTGACCTTGAAAAATCCTCGAAGAAGATTTGGAGATGGAGACTTGAAGCTTGAATGAGAAGCCTTAATATCCTGATGAGTTTTTGAGACTTGAAATTGGAGATGAAATTTTGGCTAAGTGTTTCAGTGAGTATTTGGGAATGTCTTGAATGATATGAGGGTAAAATAAGGCTAAGTATAGGTATTTTCACTCATGGAAAGACTTAGGCCCAAGACCCAAAGGCCTTGGACCGAGATAGAAAAACTGGGCAAAATTTATATTGAGACGCGCCCTTGGCGCGTCACGCCAGGGGTGCAAAAACCTAACTAGAAATCGCAGTTTGGAAAAATGAAATGACAATTCGTTTGCTCTAAAATCAGAGTTAGACCCATTTATTACTTAATTTGACCCCCTGAACAAGAATATCAAGTCATATTTTTGATATCACCCACGAATTTTGAAATATATGGAAATTACGATTTCGGGTACTTTCGAGACACATTTTCAGGAACTTTTTTTGGGGTCGTTTCAATAAGTTACTCCCTCTAGCTCATTATATGTAGCATCTTTCATTTATTATTTGTCCAAAAAAAATCATCTTACCATATAATTATAAATAATTGACTTTAGATTTTTCTTTTACCCTTCATGAAATAATGTACAATACACAAATATCTAAGAATTGTTTTAGATCACAAATTTTAAAAGCCTTTTTTCTTAAATATTGTGTAAAGTCAAATAGTGCCACATAAAATGAGATGGGAGAGTTCTTTTATAAGCTCATCAAAAAGGACACTTACTCTCTACCATAATTCTTCTTTTTATGACTTGTCAAGTATGTATACATTTCTCTTGCTTTTACAACATATATTACTTAAACAATGCCGATACTTTTTTAATAATCAAAGTGGCCAAAAGGCTACAAATATACAAATTAAATGGCATGCAAAAGAAAAAAGGGAAACTTTTATATATATATATATATATATATATATATATATATATATATATATATATATATA
>JAPFFP010113629.1:0-18381 GCA_026153255.1 Solanum medicagineum | reverse complement strand
ACGATATGATTTTTATTATTAAAAGAAATAGTGATTGAATAGAGGGAGAAGAAGAAAAGAAAAGAATTACAAAAATGAAACGGAACTTAAAGGATTAAACCATGGAGACTTCAGTCGGAGAGAAATGTCACAATTCTACACACCTCTCCATATGTTCCAACCTCTAAAAGTAAAAATGTTTCATTATGAAATGATGGTTTAAATTAAATTAATATAAATTTAAAATTTTCTATAAATATTAAAAAACTTATTAGTAGTCAAAATTATTAAAATCTTCTCAATCCTAGCATATATAAATTAAATTCTTTTTATAATTATTAAAAAAAATTATTAGTTGTTAAAATTATTAAAATCTTCTCAAGCATAGTATACTCTTACTAAGTGGCGGGTTCTTTATTTTAGAGAATATAAATTTTAATTCCAGTTTTAAATTTAAGAAAATTTAGAATCTCAAATCATATTTTATTTTAGATAATTTAAAGTATAAAATCATGATCTCAAATAGGGTGATAAAATTAAACCTAACACACCCAATCCATTGAAGTTTGGAAGGGTATGCAATTAGCTCAACCCAACCTATTTTAACTCATTTAAAATTAGGTTGATATTCAACCCAAATTGATTCGAGAAAGACCTTGTTAAAATATTTTTAAAATATATATTTTTAATTTAATATGTTTTATATAGCCAAAAATTAAAAAAAGTATAATTTAATTAGGTACTAAAATATTGAAAAAGAACAAATAAAGTAAGAAAACTTAGTAAAAGTTGGGCGACCCAACCCATTTTGACCCAAGCAAATTCGAGTTAGGGTAGGTCTTGACCTGTTTGTTATCTTGATCCATTGTAACCCGCTCAAATTTGACTCAACCTGCCCAATTGTCATTTTTAACATCAAATCACATATTCAAACATTACTTGAAAATATGACTTCATTCGCATGGGTAGATGCAATTTAAGAATCATTTTTAAAAAAATAGGAGGAATACCTATTTCTTTATGATATTGTATATCCACCTATTTATTTAGGAAAAATTTTATAATTGAGCAAACACTTACTACTAAACAACATAATTCAACTATAGTTTTTTAAAATTACAAATAACAACTAACGTTTAATAAGTTGGCTATAAGATTTTGTGGGACCCACACATCTTTTTGTATAAGTCCCTTCGCCTTCCAACTCCACTTTCTCTCTCATTCTACACAAAAGTTCCCGATCCTCTTTCAATAAACGAGCCCCTAATTGCTCTCTTACTATTGCTCAACAGTTCATCATCTACACAAGTATTGATTTCATTTTTTTCCGAATATCCCTCTAAAATTTTGTAGCTTCAATTTCAGATTTAATTTTTTTGCGGTTGTTGATTTTTAGTTTGAAAATTTTAGTTTTTTCCTTTCTTATATACTCATTTAACCTCTTTTTCATAGTCGATTTTATCAGTATATAACCATACATTATGATTGAAGAATTATCATCTAAGAGGATGACTAGTGGTATACATTTGCATGATAAGATTATGAATGATTTACCATTTTTTTCGTTGGGTATAACTAAGGAGGTTGTGGCAATTACAGAATCTCTTGCAAGAGTTAAAGCTAGCAGAGAAATGAGATCTAAGCACTGAAATGTCCATGTTCCTCGGCGAACCAGTTCAAGAAAGAAGAGGAAGCAGATGAGATTGCTTCTAGCAGTGGTGAATCAAAAAAAAAAAAAGAATGATGGGTATGATTCTGGCAACCTAGATGAAAAAGAAATTAAAGAAAATAAGATATTTTTTTCAGAGTGTAGCTCACATCACCACAGTGTTATACATATAGTTATGTATACATAACTTACTACTTATGTATAAGTTATTATTATACACATAGTTATACACAACCTTATTTATATATAAGTTATTAATATATATTATTACACAATGTATTTGCATAGTTATATGCAATAATGTGTACAAATGGATACCTATACAACACAAGTTTTTATAGATGTATAAATTGGATAATTATTATAATAACCCTTATATTTTTAATGAAGGGTTAATGAGTAATTTTAACCATTAATAATGTTTATTTAAAAAAATAAAGAGCCCCAGCCCCTTTTATTTCAGTTTTCACGCAACAAAATAAAAAAAAACTACTAGATTCTTTTCTTCACTATGTCGCTGCAGCAATAAAAGAAAAAATATTTAGGGTAGATTCGTTCTCTTCTTTTAGGAGAATTCATAGAAATTCACGCACAGAATTAACTTGGTCTTTGAACTACTGTTTTGGGCAATAAAGTACAGGTATTTTCTTGTTGTTGTGTGCTCCTGTTAGTCGAAAACATACTTACTAGAATTTTCACCAATTAGGTTTAACAATGGGATTAAGAATACCTTTACTTTTCGTTTATAGTCTAAGGTATTAGATATTAGGGTTTAACCCTAAACTTAAACGCTAGAGATACTGGACTTGAGTTTTGCCCATCTAACTGATGATAATCAATATTTATTTCATAGATTGAGGCAAGTAGGTGTTGTTTTGGTGGGTGTTCTATGCATCCAAGGTTGTGGAACTTGTCATTAATAAGGTAATTGAGACTTTAAGCTTTAAAGATTTCTTTTCAAATATACTTTAAAAAAAGTATATTTTTCTCTGTCTGGTGTATGTGTTGGGACAAGTATGTGCTTGACAGAGTTGACGTTTTTATCAACCCTAGATATGCTATTTTTTAAAAGAATATCAAATATTTTCATGAGTTATATATGGTGTGATGCTGGATATCCTTCTTTATTACCATAATGTGGTTACTGGGGGCATACTTAGCTGTCGTAATATGTTAGCCATGCAGCCGTAATATGTTAGGGGCTTTGTACACACTGCCGTAGTACATTTTAAGAGCATTATATATGCTGCCATGGACTTTTTGGGGTGATGGGTTGATCTCCTTCGCTGTCATTTATGACAAGATTTGAGTGTGGATTGAATTGAGACATGTAGTGACCCTTTTTGAACATTTGTTTGAAGTTATTGAGCATATTATGAAGTATAGTATTGTGTATGATATTTATGTATATCCATTGTGCACATGTATTTTATAACTCTTGTTCTAGGGGTATTAAAGTAGAGAGTCGAGGATCTTATTGAGTTATATTTATATATAGCTCACTCCTTACTTGCATGTCAAAGCAGATACTGTTGCAAAGTGTGAGACTTGTGGCTAACGAGTTCGTTTCCGTGGAGTCTGTTGCTGAGGTGAGCCTTCGCATTGTTCATGGAGGCTACTACTTCAACTTTATCTATTATAATTTATGTTTTTCTTTTTTTTTTTAGGGTTTGTTTGCCCGACAATTAAACTCATATCACTCTATTAGATGCTCTGTGATCTTTTTGCGGGATTTGGGACAGAGATACTTTTGTTAACTGACCTTTTCCTTTCATAAATTGATATGAAAGTTTGGTTTTCTAGTTACTCTATTATTTTGATTATTGATGAGTTTTGGTGTTGCACATATTATATTCTTAGTGCTTGAATAGTTTGGGTGTGTATGATATTTGGTTCTCCTAACAAATGTGTAGGCGGGTGCCAGTCAAGTCTAGGGAGTATTTTGGGATGTGACAAAGTTGGTATCAGAACCTAGGCTTTAAGTCCCGGGTCATGGAGCATTGTTTGGTAGTTTCTTGTTCAGCCGGTGTGTAAGCGCCCATACTTATGACCTTGAGGCTACTAAACATTTAGGATGTATTCTCTTTTTTCATTCCTTATTCGTGCGTTGAGTTCAATCAACTTTAACTTTTAAATGTTTTTTACAGATGGCTAAGACACGTGCCACTTCCTCTGCTATTCGATCTAATGCAGTTGTTGGACGTGGTGGGGGACATGGTTTTACCTCTAGTAGTAGTCAGGGTAGGTCTCATCCAACTAGAGCTCGGACAAGGGCATCTGCTGCTCTTCAATCAGGAGTAACGAATGAGGGACAAACCCAAGCTGTTACGCTAAAGCAATTGTAGGAATAGGTTGCTCATGATGCCCCATAGATAGTGCAAGCTGCTACACCTACTATCGCTTTACCTACAGATGTTGTGATGAGGTTGTTGAATGTGCTAGACGCATTGGTGCCTAATCAGGGTGGAACCCCAGCTCCTCGACTACTACACCAACGAAGGAACAAGATCGGTTGAATGTTGATACGACTCAAACACCTCATTTGGCCATCTACAAGTTACTCATTCAGTTGTAACTATAGGGCAATCAAAGATCTTAAGAATTTCATGGACCTTAAGCCACCAGAATTTGATATGACACCTGCTTTTATTGAGCCTCAAAATTTACTTGATCATTGTGAAAAGGTACTACATTGGTGTTGAAGGAGACTCGTGGTGTGGAATTTACCACATTTATTTTCTCAGAATCTCCAGAGGCACGATGGACTTCTATTCAGAGAGCTAGAAAAGCAGGGTAACCAACTATCAGCTGATCAGAGTTTTTAGCAATGTTTAAGGATAGATTTATTCTATTGAGCAAACAAGATGATATGAGACTTCAATTCCATGATCTGCCTCAGGGCAATATGACATTTATAGAGTATGAGGCCAAGTTCACTGAATTGTCCAGGTATGTCTTATTTTTGATTGTAGATCCAAGGGAGAAAGTGAGAAGATTTGTGGATGGACTAGAGCACCGTTACCGTGATCCTATGATACAAGATGTACGAAATGGGTACATATGCAGATGTGGTTGACACTGCTCTTCGTTGTGAGTCCAATTGGGAGATGGAGAAAATTGAGCGAGAAAGAAAGAAGGCACGTAATACAGGTGGATTTAATGGTGCTCCATCTAGAGGCAAGAGTGGATCTCATCATGGGTAGTCTAGGCCTACTCAGTTAGAGTTAGTGGTGCAATCTTCTAAGAGCAGTTATCCAGCTAGACAAGGCCAACAATAGATGTAGAAGAAGGGTGATAATTTATTCTAGTTCGGACAACATCCAAGGTGTTCTAATTATGGTAGGAATCATAGTGGTCGCTTCTTTGGTATTGGTGATCCTTTTTTTACTTGTGGTGAAAGAGGTCATATTGCTAAATTTTTTCCTAAAGGAGAATCTGTACTGGTCAAGCTACTACACAGGTGCTGAGAAATGTGGCAGATACTAAGGCTCAGATCCAACCAACTAGGGTGCTCCACAAGGTGCTCGTGGACAGGGTCGACAGGTTGCATAGGTTACTCAGGGAGTAGGTGGACCATCGAGATTATTTGCTATGGCTAGAGAGGATGTCGAGGGATCTAATGTTGTAGTCAAAAGTATTATTACTATCAATTCTTATGAGGCATATGCTCTTATTGATCCTGGTTCTACGTATTCGTATGTATCCCCATCTTTTGCTATATCTTTAGAATAATGAGGAGACTCTTAATGTGCCATATATGGTTATGACTCTAGTTGGGGAGACTTTATCAATGGATAGAGTGTATAGAGATTGTGTTATATCTGTGCAGGGCAAGAATACAATAGTTGCTTTATTGGAGTTGTCGTTATCTGACTCTGATGTAATTATGGGCATGGTTTGGTTAGCATCATGTTATGCTTGGGTTAATTGTTATGCTAAGCTGGTACATTTTAATTTCCCTGGAGAACCATCTTTAGTATGGAAAGGTATGACTCCTCTAACACAGGGAAAAATAATATCTTATGTAAAGGCACGCCGAATGATTAGTCATGGGTGCTTTGGTTTTATTGCTACTGTCCATGATACTCGAGGGGAGGATGTTACTATCGATAGTGTTCCAGTTGTGCGAGAATTTGTTGATGTGTTATCCATATGACTTACCTGGGTTACCTCTGATGAGAGAAATTGAGTTCAGCATTGATTTAGTGCCAGACACTCAACTTATCTATATTCCTCTGTATCGTATGACTTCAGTTGAGTTGAGAGAATTATAGGTCCAACTCCAAGAACTACTTGATTAGGGGTTCATCAGGCAGCGTATGACCTTAGGGTGCCTCGGTGTTATTTGTGAAAAAGACAGATGGCACGATGAGAATATGCATCGACTACAGGCAGTTAAATAAGGCAACAATCAAGAATAAGCATCCATTGCCTCGTATTGATGATTTATTCGATTAGTTGTAGGGTGCTGCTCATTTTCCACAATTGATTTGAGATCAGGTTATCATCAGCTGAGAATAAAGATCGAAGATATCTCAAAGACAACCTTTCGAACTAGGTATGGGCACTTTGAATTGTCGGTGATATCCCTTGAATTGACAAATGCACCTGCAACATTATGGACCTCACGAATAGGGTATTCAAGCCATACTTAGACCAGTTTGTGATTGTATTCCATAATGATACTTTGGTCTAACTCTCGAGATGAGGCTGAGCATGAACATCATTTGAGAGTTGTATTACAGACACTTAGGGAACAGAAACTTTATGTTAAGTTCTCAAAATGCTAGTTTTGGTTGAGAACAGTTTCCTTTTTAGGACACGTGGTGTCACGAGAGGGGATTCTAGTTGATCCAAGAAAGGTAGAACCTGTTCGAGATTGACCACGACCTAATACTCCTTCAGAGATACGCATTTTTTTGGGGCTAGCTTGATATTATAGATGGTTCGTGGAGGGTTTCTCAAAGATAGCCTCTCCATTGACACGTTTAACTCAAAAAGGTGTGATTTTTCGGTAGTCATCCAGAAATTAAAGATTGCATTGAGTATAACTCCTATTTTGACCTTACCCATGACAGAGGGTGATTTTACCATCTATTGTGATGCGTCTAGAGTCAGATTGGGTAGTGTCTTAATGCAGAATGGTAAAGTGGTGGCATATACTTCTCGACATCTAAAGATTCATGAGAAGAATTATCCGACACATGATTTAGAGTTGTCCGCCATTATATTTTCTCTCAAGATATGGCGTCACTACCTTTATGGTGAGCCATATGAAGTCTATACTGATCACAAGAGTTTGCAATACATATTCAAGTAAAGGGATCTGAATTTGAGGCAACGACTATGGTTGGAGCTACTTAAAAATTATGATCTTACTATCTTGTATCATTATCGAAAGGTGAATGTGGTGGAAGATGCTTTGAGTAGAAAGTGTATGAGTAGCTTGGCTTGGACTGTTGTTAAAAAGCAACCTATGGCTAGGGATATTCAGTCTTTAGCCAATCAAGGAGTTCAAATTAATCATACACTTCTAGGCAGGTTTTTTACAGGTATGGTGGTGCAATCATCCTTAGTTGGAGAAGCAAAGGCTTGACAATATAATGATCTCCAACTTGCTAAATTACAAGATCAAGTGCAGAGTGGAGGCGTGAAGTCCTTCTCAATTGATGGTGAGGGCATTTTGTATCGACATGGTAGATTGTGCATTCCCATAGTAGGTGAGGTAAAGGGGCTAGTACTTGAAGAGGCTCATAGCTCGCGATACTCCATCCATCCAGGTGCTTCAAAGATGTATCAAGACTTGCGTGGTTTGTACTGGTGGAAAGGTATGAAGTCAGATATCTTGAAGCATGTGACTAGTTGTTTGAATTGCCAACAGGTTAAATATGAATATCAAAACCTGGTGGAGTAATGCAAAACTTGATTATCCCATAGTGAAAGTGGGAAAGGATTACTATGGACTTGTTATTGGGTTGCCGAATACATTCAAGAAGCACGACTCAGTTTGGGTGATTGTGGACAGGCTCACAAAATCTGCCATCCCATACCAGTTCGAGTTACTTATACCTCAAAGAAGTTAACAGACATTTACCTTCGAGAGATAGTTCGGCTTCATGGAGTGCCTATTTCAATAATATCAAATTGGGGAGCACAGTTCACTATTGAGTTTTGGAAGTCTTTTTAGAGGTCGTTGGGGTAACAACGACTTTTCATCCCCAAATTGATGGACAGTCTGAGCGGGTTATTTGGATCTTGGAGGACATGCTTAGAGCTTGCGCGATTGATTTTGATGGACATTGGGCGATCAGTTGCCATTGACACAGTTTGCTTATAATAATAGCTGCCAAACGAGTATACAGATGGCACCATATGAGGCTCTATATGGTCGCAAGTGCCGATCATCAATTGGATGGTTTAAACCTGGCGAAGCACAATTACTAGGTCCAATTTAGTTCAGCGGGCTTTATAAAAAGTTGCAGTGATACGGGAATGGCTTCGGACAACACAAAGTAGACAAAAGTCTTATGCTGATAAGAAAGTCCATGACGTGGAGTTCATAAAAGGTGCAAAGGTCTTTTTAAAAGTTTCTCCTATGAAGGAAATTATGGGATTTGGTCGAAAAGGTAAGCTGAGTCCTAGATATATTGATCCTTATGAGATTTTAGATCGGATTGGATTGGTGGCATATCGACTTGATTTACCTTCGAGATTGTCCTCTGTATATCCTGTATTTCACGTGTCCATGCTTCGATGATATGTATGCTAGCTATAAGATTAATCTAAAAGATGTGGAGCTTGATGAGAATTTAGCATATGAGGGAGGTACAATATGTATTCTGGATAGACAAGTGTGACACCTGAGGTTAAAGAAGCTAATTTCAGTAAAAGTTTTATGGTGCAATCATCCAACCGAAGAGGCTGCTTGGGAATTTGAGGCGGATATGCGACATAGATATCCTCACTTATTTGATACTTCAGATATGGTTTTATACTCGTTTGAGGACGTACATTATTCTATGTTGGGGACAATGTAATAACTCTTATATTTTTAATGAAGGGTCAATGGGTAATTTTAATTATTACTAATTTTTATTTTAAAAAAAAGGCCCAACGCCTTTTATTTCAGTTTTCACGCAGCAAAACAAAAAAAAAGAAACGACCAGATTCTTTTCCTCACTCTATTGCTGCAGCAAAGAAAGAAAAAAATTTGGGGTAGATTCGTTCTCTTCTTTTAGGAGAATTCAGAGAGATTCACACACATAATTACCTCGGTCTTTGAACCACTGTTTTGGATAATAAAGAACAGGTACTTCTTGTTGTTATGTGCTCTTGTTAGTCGAAAACATACTTACTAAAATTTCACAAATTAGGTTTAACAATGGGATTAAGAATATCTTTACTTTTAATTTATAGTCTAAGGTATTAGATATTTGGGTTTAACCCTAAACTTAATGGCTAGAGATATTGAGCCTTGAGTTTGACCCACATAATTGATATCGATAATTAATTTTTTTTCATAGATTGAGGCAAGTAGGGGTTCTTTTGTGGGTGTTCTATGCGTGCAAGGTTGTGGAACTTGTCATTAATATGTAAGTGGGACTTTAAGCTTTAATGCTTGTTTTTCAAATAAACTTTGAAAAAAAATATAATTTTTCTCTGTCTGGTGTATGTATTGGGACAAACATGTGCTTGACAGAGTTTACGTTTTTGTCAGCCCTAGATATGCTATTTTTAAGAAGAATATCGAATATGTTCATGAGTTATATGTGGTGTGATACTGGATATTCTTTTTTATTACCATAATGTGGTTACTAGGGGCATACTTAGTTATCGTAATATGTTAGGGGCATACTCATGCTGCCGTAATATGTTAGGGCTTTGTACACATTGTCGTAGTACATTTTTAGAGCATTATACATGCTTCCATGGACTTGTCGGGGTGATGAGTTGATCTCCTTAGCTGTCGTTTATGACAAGATTTGAGTGTGGATTGAATTGAAACATAATGACCCTTTTTGAATATGTGTTTGAATTTATTGAGCTTATTATGAAGTATATTCTTGTGTATACTGTTTATGTATAACCATTTTGCACGTGTATTTTATAACTCTTGTTCCAGGGTATTAAAGTAGCGAGTCGAGGATCTTACTGGGTTATATTTATGTATAGCTCACTCCTTACTTGCATGTCAACACGGATACTGCTGAAAGGGTGAGACTTGTGGCTGAGGAGTTCGTTCCGTGGACCCTGTTGCTGAGGTGAGCCTTCGCATTGTTCGTGGAGGCTACTACTTCAGCTCTATTTATTATAGTTTATGTTTTTCTTCTTTTTAGGATTTGTATGCCCGAAAGTTAAACTCATATCACTCTATAAGATGCTCCGTGATCTTATTGTGGGATTTGGGTTAGAGATATTTTTGTTAAGTGACCTTTTCCTTTCAAAAATTGATATGAAATTTTGGTTTACTAGTTACTCTATTGTTATGGGTATTGATGAGTTTTGGAGTTGCACATATTATATCTTAGTGCTTGGATAGTTTTGTTGTGTATGAATATTTGGTTCTCCCGACAAATGTGTGGGTGGGTGCCAGTCACGTCTAGCGAATATTTTGGGATGTGACAATTATACAACATATACATATACAATTTTAATTCAATGAGTTATAAAGTTTTGTAGTGGCTACCTTTTTATACACTATAACATACTATTTGTTTATGATTCATTATGTGTAACAGGAGGGGGAAGCGTGGGGTGGCGAGGGGCGGTGTAAGGGGGTGACACACAAAATTACAAAAAAATTTAGTTTGTTGTACAAGAGCAATTTTATTTTCTTTTGCCATATAAACATACAATTTTATAGCATAAACTTATTCATAATCTACTATATACTAAATCATATAATTTTATCGATACATATACAATATAAATGTATTCATACCTATACCCATACAAAAAGTACAAATATGTACTTATATTTATACCATACCTTAGTATTAATAATAATATATGTATATAAGGGGAAGGGGATCACATACAAATGCATGTTTTCAATATATTAAGTCTCTCTCTCTCTCTCTCTCTCTCTCTCTCTCTCTCTCTATATATATATATATATATATATAAACACATTATGTGTAGTAGGTTGGGGGGAGGGGGAGGAGGAGTGAGGAGGATACACAATGCAACAAATATAGTTTGTTGCATAAAATAATTTTATCTATTCATATATTTTTGCATAATTTATGTAGATACATACCCACATTGTTGTTATACATTAAATACAATGTGATAATTTTTTATTTTTTATACAAAATTTATATAGAGTTAGTCAAATATATACAATTTGTATGACTATACAATATAGATATATCCAGCATAGATATATCAAGTAATACACAGAAGTTTAAAGTTACATTACATATATACAGTTAGATAAAGACAAGAAATATACATGTATATGCACACCTGTTCGAACAAGCCATACGATTTTGCTTATTTTTACAATAGGGAGTTCAATACATTCTGAGGGGAACCCCTATTGTCACTCAGCTCTTGCAGTGCTATACAAATATAAATGTAATGGATGATTTGACCCAAATAGAGATTGAATGCTGGCTGAGGAGGTTTCGTGAAACTACGTATTTTTCACATCTATTAGACATGATGAATCGATGTAATGTTCAAGCTCAAATCAATAGGGCTTCATGTTGTTAGGGGTGCAAGGTAGTTCAAATGACACTTTCGTCATCCATTTAAATGGTTCCACACTACGGTTAAATCATAGAGAATTCGCCCTTATCTCTGGACTCAAGTGTTGTGAAGAGTCGTTAGATTTTGTGTTCAACACTGAAGAGCCAAACAAACTAATGTATCAGTACTTTGGACCAAAAGATAGGTCCATTACCAAGCAACAACTAGCTGCCAGTTGCAACAACAATGTCTGGGGCTACAATGATGATGATGCACTAAAATTTGCTACACTGTAAGTTATGATTTCCGAGGAGCCAACCTCCACAATAATAGAAAGGAAACATTTTGATCTAGTTGAATCTGACAAACATGTTGACTATCCCTGGGGAAACAAGAAAATTGAATGTATGTCAAGATCACCTTGACTGGAAAGTATTATAGGATTCACGGGTTTCCGCTAGCTATGCAAATTTGGCTATGTAAGTGTTGTTCTGATGTCAATTGGAAAGTTGTCGTTAAGGTTTCTGATCACATTTTCTGAACTCATAACTAGGTAACCACAAATGATAAGCCTCAATGTGATTTCTTAATCAATTTATTGTTTCAAGCCACCCATAAAAAGGTATAATTTTTCAACCATTATAATAACATTATCTTAAAATTTATGATAATTAATATTACTAATTTCTTGCTATATTTTTCAGGTTGTTCTAATAAACATAATACTAACCTAATCAGAGCTTTCAAGCTTGCAACTATCGCTAGAGCATGTTGAATCAGATCTAGTATAGACTTGGACACCTCAGGCCGACTGTTGTCAAGTTACCGATTCCGATGACGATTTTCAGGAGCCTCTCATTCCAAGATAAAAAAAGAAAGAAAAAGTAATACATTGCATCAAGCATCTGTCTTACCTAGGCCAAGATAATTCTAGTCAAGAAGAAGAATGTGAAACAGAACACATATGTTGCGAAAAAGATACATACAAGGCGACCATTGAAATGCAAAAAAAAATAAAATAAAGGACACAAATTATATGCCTTGAAGTAATAGTTTTCGCCTGATGAATTTGAAACATTCAAACAATATGTCTGTAAAATCATAAACATCTACTTAATTTCTATTATTACTCACGGAAGTTATAATCATAAACCAATCACAGATAAAGGAAGAGTTCAAAGATTTGAAGAAGATTGTATAAGAGAACTTCAAGGTGATTTCGGAAGATATGAAAAGCAACAAAAATGAAGAAAATTAGGATATCACACATGAGTTTGCACTCAACTCACCATATGTTAGAGTTGAAACAGATTCACATGCTCCAATTTAGTTCATGGGATAGGATCCCCAAGGAGTAACAAATACTCGCATTAGTCAAGAGGTATCATATGTTATACAATTAGAATTTTTTATCATGAAGAAGTTTCTACTGTTGCAACTATATTTATACTATTTCAAATTCTTGATAGTTATAAAGTATAATACAAAAGAATGGGGGAAGTATTAGTTGATGATATCACATATTTCTTTTGTATAAATAAAACCTTTTTATACACAAAAATCTTATTCCCTATTTGTATAAGTGTATGCTGTGGTGAATACAAGACTTTGTATTTATGTGTGAAGATCTTCTGTATATGTGTATGACAATATGTTTGAAGTATTATTAGTATACACTCAATTTTTCTAGGTATGTTTAATTTTGTAAATCATATACATTGTAATTGTGAATATATACAACTTTTAGTTTTTCTTATTTTTTGTATAAGTATGTTTGGTTTTTTAAACTATCAACTATATAAAATTTCCACATATACTTACCCTAGTGTACAATTGTGACTATATATACTTGCGACCTTTTCTGTCCTATCTTTGTTCAGTATACATTCATGGGTTTTGGGTATGTTTAATATATGTAGTTCAAATACATTGTAACTGTGAATAGATACAACTTGTTTGTTTCTTTTGTTTTGATGTAAGAATGTTAAATAATTTATTTTGTCAACTGTATATAATTATCACATATACTTACCTTAGTATACAAATGTGATTATATACAATTGCGACTTTTTTGCTTTAGCTCTGATCAGTATACACTCATGGTTTCTGGGGCATGTTTAACATGTGTAGTTCATATACATTCTAATTGTGAATATATACAACCTATTGGTTCTTCTTTGTTTTGGTATAAGCATGTTAAGTTTTTAAATTGTCAACCATATACAATTTTCACATATACTTACTTTAGTATACAACTGTGATTATTTACACTTGGCGACTTTATACGTTTTTAAATCTGATCAATATATACTCATGGTTTCTGTGTATGTTTAACTGTGTAATCATATACATTATAATTGTGAATAATTCATTGTCACGTTTCAGGCTGAGGGTGAAGGAGGACATGCAAAGTCTCCAATTTTAATAATCTGTCACGCGCTCAAGCACAATGTATTTATATTGATTCAGATGAGCCAGAGGTAATTTTTTTTATAAAATAATACTAAGGTGGTTATTAATTACTTTGAATATAATAACCCTTACTAAATTACAGAATTTGCGTGATGACAGTTGATAAAAATTCTATATAATTGTTGATAACATGGAATCCAAAGAAGGGAAAAATGTTTCTGAAGAAATCGCTAACACCGAGGTATATGCATAGCTATTGACTATATAAATTATTCTTTTATACTTTTAGATGAAGTATATCGATGTAAATCATTATTTTTTATTACATTGCAGAAAAAGTCTATTGAAAGTCGCGTGGAGTCGCCTGTAATTGTTGAAGATCAGTCATATGGACAAACAAAGCATGTTTACAAAGAAACAGATGACAAAGAGGTATATGCATGCCTATTCCATCTATATGACGTATTACCTCATACAACCTAAATTTATTGTAGATTCTGAGCGACGAGGGTCAAACAAAACCTAATGCAATGAATGCCAATCTTGAGCCCATTGACTAAGATAGATGTCATGCACCAGAATCCGGCAATCGAGAGGTATACACATAAATATTTTTGTATACAAGACCTACTTTCAATGCACATGCAATTCTGATACATGTACATTATTTTTTAGAATATAGCCTGAGACACAAACGTAGATAACTCTAAGTTGAATGAGAAGCAGGATCTGACAAATGAAGATTCAAATGAGGATCAACACATTTCTGAATCTCAACTTGAACTGCCTGATGAGCTTCTTCCAATCCTTAATCTAGAGTTCATTAACAATGAAAGGAGAATTATGGTACATCCATTGGCATTTATCAACACGCCTCCACTTGCCATTGTTGGGACACCAGTACCACCCAGAAGAGCCAGGCGCCCAGGTCCGTATAACGTATCACCATACCTGACAACATTCGAATTGAGAATGGGTAACATCCCTCTAAACATAACTCATATACATTTTATTGTATTATATTTTTTGAAGCAAGATACACATAAGATATTATACGCATATACATTGTCAGATATATTTCTCAATTAAAAAATATTTAAACTAATATACAACTAAAATTTTCTATATACAACTAGTTTCTCAAAGAAGCTTAATATTTTTCACCAAAAACACCCATTCAATTTGATATACGCAACACATGATACTTCTCTCTATATGCAATTATGGAATTGGTTGACAGTTGGCCTTATATCTAGACATCAAGCCAAGTAAGTATTAGTTATTATGTTTGTATATTACTATTCAAATACAACCAGTTTATTGAAAGTTTTTTCATATAGTATCACAACGACAAGAAGAACAATGTAGATCACTACAAAAAACACAAGGTTGCTTTGTCTGTGTCGCTTGAGTTTGGTGTGGCAATCATATTGGACAAAAATTGGTTCTATAAACTTGCAAACGAGGGGCAGGTGATCGATGACTCGGTATGTATCGAATATATATTATTCCATACAAAAAATGAAAATTCAAATTGTATAATAATTAAATTTACTTTAGTTCTTTTAATACCTTTCTAGCATTATGGACTGCTATTTTAGTGCATTAATACACCGCACTGGGAATCGTATGCCGATCTCGATGGAGGTATGTGCAATGCAAGTTCGGAATAGATAATACGTGCATATACAAATGGATTTAGGATGCAGGATGCAGTGCCATGGTACATACGAGTTCAATAATCTATAGATGCATAGGAGACATACAGCCAATCCATTCCAAATATGACATCAACATCAATCATAGAAAGCTCTACTAGATCACATGGGACAACTTTATGCAAGATAGATATGTGACAATCCCAATAGACTTTTTTTTTCCACAATCGACTCATACATGGGAGTACAAACATCGAAAGGCTCAATAAGACATCGCGGCATTGCTGAATCTATTTGCAAGGAATGGGGTTACAAAAAATAAATTGGCTCCCGAATCTAATAGTGCATAAACATCAAAATCATATACTTTTTAACATACCTATGACTGCATCCGAAGTCTCCTCCACCTCTTGGCAGGCATGCAAAGCATAAAATTGGTGCGAGCACCTTTAACTTGTCCACCTTGGCCTTGCGTCCTAGCACCACCACTTCTACACTCTCTAGCATAATGCCTGAGCTTTTCACATTTAAATCATGTGTTGGATCTAGCTAGACATTTCCCTTTGTTGGGACTTTCACATTTTGCACAATTTGGGGAGGCTTGAGTACCCAGACCTAATTGTGAATTGTGTTTGGATCCCTTGTCCTTGTTGAATCTTAGGGGAGGAGCATGGTTGAACCTCAACTTATTTGCTTTTGGCCACCTTAGTACTTGACATGAAAACCAACCCTTTGGTGGGAGAATCTACCACTTTCAACTCGAGACCACTTTCTATCTCCTTCACAAGAATGATGGTCTTGCACGTTTTAAACACTAACTTCGATGCCCCAGAGATGAACTTGCTCATTATAGCCCTTGGGTCGAACTATGAATGGTGAATATTTTGAGAGCTTTGTGAAATTGAGGGGAGTATTCCCTCACACTCATGTTTTCTTGCTTTCACTTGATGAACTTTTGTACCTTGGTCTCCCTTAGCTCCAACGGAAAGAGCCGATCCAAGAAAGCACCCTTGAACTCTTCCTATGTAATTGGGCCCACTTTCTCACCTCTTTCCTCAATCCACTGATCATACCAAACCTTGGCCACACCTTGAGTTGGTAGGATACAAGCTGGACTTTCTCTTCCGATGGTACCCTCATGACGACCACAATCCTATACGTCTCACCATTGAACTCCACGGGTTCCTCTTCAACTTTGGAACCATGATATTTGGGTGGATTCACCCTCATGAAATCTCGGATCCTAGTTTCTGGGGTAGGTGTGTGAGGAGGAAGGTCAACCTCTTGGTTGGTTTAGTTGGCCAAGACTTGGGCCAACATAGTAAAAGTGGCAGAAAACTCCACATACGAACTTCCTCTTCTCATGGCATGGGAGGGGCTTCATCCTCATTTATGTCCCTTTACAGAGGAGCTCTTCTGGGAAGCATGCTCTAGAAAAATAGCAAATAGAATGTTGTTAAATAAGGAAAAACCACAGATAACTCTAAAGAAACGACATGAATCAAGAAGAAGGAAACTTTCCTAAACACTTTATAGTCTCTCATTAATGATTGTAGGTAGTGCTTCACAACTATGAATAAGACTCTATTTGATGTGATATGTTGGAATCTGAAGAACATTTCAAAATCTTGTTCTTTGATACCAAGTTTGTCATAACCCAAACCTAGGGCCTAGTCATAACATAAAAAGTTAGGAACTTGAAGGTACCTTACAAAGCCTCTTAGCATTCATAGGCATTTGATCAAAACAGAGTGAAAATTAAATTAGAGAATGGGACTAAGGGACATTCAATTATTTAAAATCCATGGAAAAAATAACTTAAACTTCATAAATAACTTCTAATCATACCATTCTACATAAAAGACTTGACAAGGGTTAGGACATGCTCAAAGCTCACCCTAAAGAAAAATATATCAAAAGTAAATACAACACATAAATTAAAAGTGTCAAAACACAACTAAAGAATAAAAGTCTCGAAATATAATAAGCATGAAGGAGGAGGCCCCGAACTAGAGTACTCACCGATCAAACTAATATTAAACGTTGAAGTCTAGCCACATGCCGAAGGAAGAAGTACGTTGGTCCCAACATGGTGATATTATGTAGGTAAAATATGTGTTAATATGTTGGAATGTACTAAGTATGTTGGATGCAATGTAAGAATGAAATTATAATGTCATCATGCATGAAATTGTAATTTCATAATTCAAAACATCAATATTTAAGGAGTATAGATCAATATGAAATAAACTATCGATGCATCATGTGAAAACGTGTTTTGAAGTAATATAATCAATATACACATAACTTTGTGGAAGAAGATCATAACCAACATTAAAGACCATGCGAGTTACTATATTAAATTTAACATAAGCTCTTATGTTAGTACTTGTCGGGTGGAGGTCCATCAACTTATTCATTCATATATTAGTTTAGCTTTACTATTATGGATCCATTAGTCTCAGCCTACAAGGGCTCTTATGGTGGATCATAGTTAATAAGATAAGAGGTTGCTACTAAGGTTCCCTTATCGAACCCCTCCTCAATATCCCATTCGATGCTAAGTCAAATCCCACAGAATACTCATAACATAGTCTTATACTTGAACATTTATAGACTTTGAAACATGCTTTAACATCATAGGAGTAACTCATTACCTGAGGATCTACTCTAATCAAAATTGGCCTTTCACATTGAGGGTCCACCTTAAACATCATTAAAGGGCTTCTTAAAATTCTTATAACTTTCATGATATTCACTAATTTTCATAACATACTTTAGGGGTCTTATCATTAAATTCATGTAGGAATCCATCAAAAACTTAGTGGGCTTATGCAATAAACTTTAAAAGATATGATTCAAGAGTATAAGGCAATACGATGATGAAACTCATCAACTCAAAATCATGACTAAACAACCCACTTATTATTCAAAATCCTAGATAGGGAATTATGAAATTCAACTTGAATA
>JAPFFP010113618.1:0-18381 GCA_026153255.1 Solanum medicagineum | reverse complement strand
TGTTAGAAGGTCAAGTTTAAGCACTTGAGGCTATATGGAGAACTTAAGCGGATGCCCATTCATAAATGGAAGTGGGAGTGTATTGCCATGGACTTTATAATTAGTTTACCTCCTACTATCGGAAGATTCGATTCTATTTGGGTAGTGATGGATCGTCTGGTCGAGTCTGCCTACTTCATTCCGATCAAAGTCAAGTATACAGCTGAGAGACTACCCTAGCTTTATATCAGTCAGATTGGTAGACTTTTTTCACGGGGTCCTAGTGTCTATTGTATCTGATAGAGGCTCGATGTATCCCAAGCTATACCTCCCTTTTGAGGCTAAAGTGGTCGTTGTCAAGACACAAACCCTAACCAAGGTTAGGGTCGACCCAAGGGAATATTATAGACCTAGAAGAATTCAATGATGCAATTTGGGGTTATTAACCAAGTTATCTCCCAAAAAGGGGGGAGGGGCAGGGGATTGTAATAACAAGTAAAAAGTAATCCTAACTAATACGAGTGATTAACCAATATAGAGAGAAACTAGGGTATTGTATTCCCCATGATTCCTTAACTTAGTATCACCAGATAGCCTTATTCTTTTCTAGTGCATAGCATGTAGAATGGTAAGTGAAGTTCACCAAACCATTTGGCCCAGGCGAGATTTGAATTTCACTTCATGAGTTGGTCCATCTCCGCAGTGTTACATTACTAACCCTTACCTATTGTCCTAGTACAACCTCCACTTGGCCCAATTCGATTGATTAGACGAGAACACATCAATCGAATCCAATTAATTAATCTATCTTCCTATTTATTACCACCTTGGTCCAGTCAGTAATACAAGGCAGGTTCTAATGTTGGCCACCACTAGAAAAAATGCAAAACAAAGAGAATTAAGTAATACATGCATGCACACTTTTCAAGAATTATCAAATATCTATTTTGTTCATATTCTTCCCAAAATCAATGCCAACTCTGAAATCCTGCAAAATGAACACAAAAACACATAAAACCCCACTTATCTCACATTTAGAACACCACAAAATTACAAGTTTTAAGCATCAAAAGTGTTATATTTTGACGAAACATGAACACACTCAACATAAAATTGTTGCTTGTCCAAAAGCGACAGACTCAATCTATATAAGCAGTACACCAACACACAAACCTCAATCTAGTGGCATACATCAATACCCATACCACTTTTCAAATTACAATCAGATACAATGCATGTGCAAATGACACTATGACAAATGAGGTACTGTCAACAAACAACAATCACTGAATAAGTCTAATGCTAACTATGCAATGCAAGTGCCCTCATAGAAAGAAGTCCCATATCTCACTCTTGATCATGTTTCCATATATAATCTTAGGACTACGCAAAATCACTCACTCTCACAAAAGATATTCATGTATCATGCCCAACACCATAGGCTTGCCCCTATACACATGTCTAAGACCTTTGACTACTTTCATTAGGATCTGTTTAGGACTTTTCAGGGTTTTAACATAGGCTAAGAGGGCTTTGGTGTGATATTTTGGGAACATAATGACTAAAGGTTTTGCTTGATACTGCATTTTTCTACACTTTTGCCCTGCCTATGTTGTTACTTTTCATTCCGTTGTCCCTTTCTCCTATTTCAAGCTTTCCTGGGTACTTTCTTTTCATTTTTCAACTTTTTCCCTTGTATTTACACTTCAGTCTTTCTTTTTAGCTCATAACTAAGGCATCACTTATTTATCATACACCCCATACATGATTTTTATTCTTTTTCCATATATCACAAACTTTCCCCCTCATTCGGTGTTTTACCCATACACCAGCCACCCTCAACTTAGGCTCTCAGTCAAGGTGCACAATGTTTAAGGAAGGACCAGGGCCAATTTCAGGATTTTACAACTAACAAGGCTAGGTCACTTAGGTTTTTACAAAGAAGAGGTACATGTCAGGCTCAAACATTAGGATCAAGGAATATTCTACAAATTTGGTTGGTCATTTAGGGTAACTAGACTTTTAAGAACAATGTTATAAGATCCTTTCCTAATCCAATTAACCTAAATTCTAAATTAGAGTAACAGGGCAAGTTGTAGATTGAAACACAGTACATGAATTTAGCATATTAAGCTCGCATTCACCTGGTACCGATTACATTATCAACAAAAGAATCTTAGATCATGCTTTTTATCCCAAGTATCCTCAGTTGTCAGAACAAGTCACTGTCAACATGTTTAAACATGCATGGTTGCTATCTAGACTAACTAATCAAAAATTTGGTGGGTATCATTTTTCACAAAAACTTATATATGCCACATATATTAGTACAATATGCTACAAATACTACCTAAACATCTTAAACATGATGGTTCAAAAAAAAATAAATATCCATGGGGAAATAGAACATAGGCAAAAATTAGGGTAGTTATTGACCCAAGCTACTCAAACTTCACTAAGATCCATAACTACCCACACCTCATCGAGAAAAGATATATTATCGTCAATGCACACAATTAAAACAAAATAAAGTATAATGGTCAAAAAAATATACCTGGAAACCTAAGCTCTACTCTCTAACTTTGGTTTCCTCCTAAGTAGTAGCTGATTTATGGTTGCGTCGCGACTTGGATAACATGGTTACTCAAACTTCACCAAGTGCCCATACCTCATTTTTCAAATCATCTGGCCTTTTCATGGACAGATAGATGTTGAAGAAAACTTCTTTGTTGTTCAATCTAAACCTTTGTTGACCATCTTCCATATCTAATAGTTCTCGACCAGTTGCTAAGAATGGTCTTCCCAAGATGATAGGGATGTCAAAGTTGACTTCACAATCTAGGATCACAATGTCTATGAGGAATATAATTTTCTCAACCTTAACAAGCACATCATACAGTATCCCCATAGTGTCGACCAACTTCCATATCCACTAGTGCTCGACCAGTTGCTAAGAGTGGTTTTCCCAAGATGATTGGGATGTCAATGTTGATTTCACAATCTAGGATAACAATGTCTGCAAGGAATATAATTTTCTCAACCTTAACAAGCACATCATATAGTACCCCCATATGCTTCTTCACCATATGGTCAGCCCTTAACGACCATATGGTCATAAGAGTAGGGGCACTTAATCCTAGCTTTTTAAAGACTGCAACGGGCATTAGATTAATGTTGGCACCTAGAACACACAATACCCTATATCTCTAATGGTTCACAGTATAGTAAAAGCCGAGATCTTTTCGCTTTTGGACCAAGTACTCGTAGTAATTACATTGCAATGTTGATGCTCTTGGGAGAGCTTCTGACTCACAGTTCATTTCTTTGTAACTAGGTCCTTCATGTAATTTGCATACCCTTGCATCTTCTGTACCAGCTCGATGAGAGGGATGCTGATGGAGAGTTGTTTCAGTATGGAGAAAAAATGATAAAAAATGATTGAACTTGCTTCCTTCTCCTTCTTTTTAATTCTTTGATGGAAAGGGGGAGGAGGCCTAGGAATGGATTTTACCTTTTGTGGTGTATCTGTAGCATCACTCACCTCATCCTCGCCACGATTATCTTCGATATCCGTATCTTAGACCGCAGCTGTCCCCTCTCGTACATTATCCTCATCTATTGACACGGGAGGATCAATGGTACTCTTGCCACCACGAGTAGTAACTACCATGTACTATCCTTCATTCTTGGGATTTTAAACTTTGTTTCTAGGTACTGTAACCCTCTATGCTGGTTGAGATTAGTTCACACTTGGCCAAACTATTGCTCAAGCTTTTGATGGCAATAGAGTGAGACTCAATTTTCTGATTTATATTGGAGATCTCAAATTTCATCCCCCTTAGAGTCTCATCTTGTGTCTCGTCTTTCTTTAACAGGCGGTCATATATCTCTTTAACTCTTGAACTACATTCTCCTATGTCACGATTGTATGGTGGTACATAAGGAAAATTTTTGTAACCATCTCTGTGGTCCCAATCTGCATCACTTTTTGGCCCCAATTCCTATCATAAATCCTCCGCGGCTGTCTCTGAAAGCTCTATCTCTATTGAAGTTCTAACCTTGGTGCCAATAGTCTTGATTGGATCCTTGGGAACTGGTCCAGTAACTCCCCATCTGATTAGCAATAAAACAAGTGTCCTCCATATAATAGGGATCATCCTCCTTCGTACTCGACTTTCTCACCTGCCTATACAAAGTGGCCATCGACTATTCATCGTAAGTCAAATCTGGGATCAACTCAACTAAATTAATGGAGATCACATGAGACTCGTCTAGAATGTAACATTCCAACTTAGAGATATGAAATACAGGATAGACTGAAGATAGGTTGGGTGGCAAGGCAAGTCTGTAAGCCACCTCTCCCTCTCTATCTAGAATATTTAAGGGACTAATAAACCTCAGGATGAGCTTTCCCTTCTTCCTGAACTTCATGATACCATTCAAGGGTAACACCTTCAACTATACTCTATCACAGAATACCAAAGGTCAATCCCATTTATCATCATAGCTCTTTGGTGACTATGGGTTCTCACCAACCTACTATTTATCAACTACTATCGCTCTAGATCCTCCCTCAACATATATATGTACCCATGCTCTCCACCAATACCGATTCAAATCATTTGGGAGGTGATCTACACCTACTGTCATACAAAGCCTCAATAAGAGCTATCTAGATGTTGGAACTGTAACAGTTATGGTGAGCAAACTCCACAAAAGCTAAGAGTTGAGTCGATCTGGCACCAAAATCAAGGACAAATGCCAAAACCATATCCCTCAACACCTGAATAGTCATCTTAGATTGCCTTTCAGTCTAAGGATGAAAAAGGTTGTACTCATATCCAAATGGGTGCGCAAACAATGTTGTAAGGCCCTCTAAAAATGTGATGTAAATAATGAACCACGATTTGACACAATGGAAACTAAGGGTGTGAATCAATCAGTTCAGATTGGTTTTTATGTATCATCGATTCGATTTATCAATTTTCAGTTTTCAAATATGCTAAATCAATTAAATAAACCAATAAGATATTTTTATTAACTTTTGGTTTATGGATTTTGATCCTTAATGCTTTAGTTTTTGATTTACCCAATAAGAAAATACTCATAAAATAAATATATGACTTCCCTAATAATTTGATGCAATATGAAGAGATACAGTAAATCAAACAAATCAACTGAGCACCTAAACTTAATAATATGTGATATTTGACCTCATATTCTAATTTACATTCCAATAGCAGGGTTGTACATTGGAACCAAGCAAATACATGAATTACGAGTATTGATGTAGTATCAAGTGATGTTAAATTATTAATATTTAATATTTATGAAGGAATAAAGTAGTAAATAATTATAGTCTTAATGGATTATCGGTTTACCCAATAATCCACTACTAAAAACCCGTACCTAATCGATAACCAGACAATTTTTTTGTAAAATCATTAAAAACTTGTTAATTCAATAACTCAACAATAATAAATCAATAACACTTTTTTGATTTGGTTTATCAACCGATATGATTTTTGCACACCCCTAATGGAATGTAATAACCTTGTTGGTCATTTTTTAGCCTAACTATGAAAATTACTATTTTTGACCTATCATATGTTGCTTTGGACCTACTTTGAACTCTCTATATTGTTGAAACTGAAATACTAAGTTTTAAAAGTGAAAAGTATGAGCTTAGGCATTTTTTGATGCTTAAGTTGTTGAAAAAGTGAGTTTTTTGTACCATTCTAAGTTTCATGCGTTGGATCAAAAATCTATCAATTTCATTAGCTTTGGAACATCAAAGCTGGTCAAGAAGAAGTTACAAAATTGAATTCACAGTGAAAATTAAGATTTTAAATCCAAAGTTGCAGTTTAAGTTATTTCTAGAGCCAACATTTGAATTTAATCAACATTCAGAGTTCGGAAGCCCATATCAGAATTTTGATAGTTCTGGTAGTTTTGAATGATGATTCTAATGCTAGAAATAGTCTCATCATGATTTTTGGAGTTACTAAGGGCAGTTTTGATATTTTAAATTTTAAACTAATTTCTTGGTAATTGTGTAGAAAACACCTCAAGATTGATTTCTGATAATTCAGTTGAATCCGCATTGTAGTTTTTAGTAAGGATACATATCTCATTTGTGAAAATTAGGTTTCGGATGAATCTCAAGGGTCTGAAATGAGTTTTGATCAGAACTAATATATCTATTTTCTAGTACAACATACTTTCTTTTCCATATTCGCAAACAAGCCTCCACTTTTGTGGAGGTGTAGATGCCCCTTATCCGCATTTGTGGATAGGGTCCCGCGTTCATAGAGGACAACCCTTTTAGGCTTCGTGTTCGCAGACCCCAACCCCATGTTTGTGGTGGTCTTGAACCCTCCAATGCACCAAGTTCGCGGGTTACCTTCCACACTCACAGATTATGTTTTATGTAAGTACAGCGTTAGTTCTAAGAAATACTATTTTTACTCCATTTTTAAGTATTTCAAGCTTTTAGGGCATTGATGAAGCTTTGTGTGAAAATTCTTTAGGTAAGTATTTCTATCATTGTTTGACATAGTTTCCATAACTTACTTCATGATTTTATCTGAAATTTCATACTTTTGGATATTTAAATTTGGAGATTTTGTGTCTATGATTTGGAAACCTGAATTGATGATTTCTCCTTCAATTTGAAGTCGAATTTAGTGTAATTTTCACATACGAATTTCTTTTCTTGTGTAGATTCATAAATTCCAGTCAATTTCATAATTTAAGAACTTTAAATTTTAGCCCTAATTTTGACCATTTTTTCCTAAGCCTAATTTGTGCTACTATGGGTATTAGAAAACATCTGTTGACGCATAGTATCATTTTTTGAAAGCCATTAGTCGACTCGGCGATCATTTGGAGGCTTGAGATGATAGAGAAGTTTGTTCAAGTGCGATTTTAGTATCGAGGTAGATTTAGCTAATTTTTAAGCAAATGGATTTGAGTTACTGAGTATGTTTATGTGATAATTATAAAATCTAGATTGATTCATGAGTAAATGGGTTGATATGATAGAATTTTTATGGAAATGTGATATTGATTATGCCAAACATAGAGTAAATTGTGATCCTATTGATAACTTGAGATGAAATCTTGAAAATTGTGATATTTTGGATATTATTGTGATAATACGAGAGTTGTAATGTCAGTTGGAGAGTCATGTGGTAAATTGTTTATATTTGTGATACATTTGAAATTTATGAACATATTTTGGGACTTGCAAAGTCTAATTTCATTGAAATTTGGATTATTGATGAGAGTGGTGATACTAGAATTATTGATGGCATTGTGGTACTAGTTGATGCACTTGGCAGACCCTTTTGATGTTATTGTTATTGCGTATTTTACTTATCATTTTGTATTTCTTATATATACTTGTATTATCGGATTGGCATGGACATATCTCATATTGCATCTGTACCACCCGAGACACTGTGATACTTGAGACATTTTAGTATAAGGCCTGCGTAACCTTGAGTTACTTTAGTATGAGGCCTGTGATGCCTCAGGATTCTTTAGTTTTGGCTGCGATGCTATGAGATATTCGAGTGCATAGCCTCTGACACCTCAGAATTCTATCTGGTTTCTTTGGCTTGATATATATGTACATTAGCCCTACGACAGTCATGATTATACCTCATACATTACTTGTGATGCCATTGCATTCATTCATCTTATTTGTCTTGAATTATTGCTTGCATTTGCTATTTTTATGTTTCATTATCTTTATATATATTGTGTACTAACCTTATTATCTTTATATATATTGTCTACTAACCTTGTGATGCAAGTAGTAGATACACTTAGTTATGAAATGCTTATTCAATTTCTCTTACCCAGTCAGTTGAACCTACTAGATACACTTCGGTGTATTCATCCCTACTTTGTTTCCTCCTTGTAGATTAAGCACAAGGACTCACACAAGGTAGTTGATTCTATTCCAATAGAGACCTTTTTCATTACTAGATCCAGCGGTGAGGGTTAGAGTTCAAGTCACCAATGTTTCTTTGACTCTTACTTATGTTGCCTTTTATATTGGAGTATGTGTTCCCTATTCACACAATGTATTATTTTCATTAGAGACAGTTCTATTTATTAATTCAGGCTACTTTAGATGCTCTTATTACTCATGACTCTAGGTTTTAGGATTTTATATTAAATGTTGTGGTTGCTTTGCTTTACTCTATTCTCCTCAGTTGCGATCCAATGTTAGGTCCTGACAAGTTTGGTATCAGAGCTCTAGGTTCGTTAAGCTCGTCAGTCAAGAGCAGGGTGTCTAGTAGAGTCTCATGTATTAGTATGTAGATGTCCATATTAATTTACAGGAGTCTACGGGGCACTTGATAAGAAAAGCTTTCATGACTTGCTTTTATTTATGTGTTTCTTCCTATCAATTAGTCTGAAAGTGTCTAATCTACTCTTTCTGCTCAGATTCCAATTACTAGATGTTGATGGTTAGTAGGAAAGCTTGAACTACTTGATGTGGCTCCCAATTTGGGTTAAGGAAAGACTCGTGACAGGGCTAGGGGTTGAGGACATGCTAGAGGGGTAGTTCCGCCCAGAGAAAAAACCAGAATAGCATTCTCAGAGCTTGATTATGAATCAGAGAGGCCTAAAAACTCTTTTCCACCATCTTCAGCCCTTGATGTTATGCCCTTAGTTCAGGATCTAGTTTTATGGGTCCTCTAGCTCTAGTTATTCTTGATGCATCTCTTTTTATAGTGTTGATCGACCTTTTTATAGCTCCGGTAGATCCGACCATGATTCATGTTGAACCTTCCTCGGTCCCAGCAAATCCTCCCTTGAGTTATATTATTTCGCTCCAAACATCTTGGTCGAGTTCTGGTTCACAGCCTCATGGGTTATCTATTACCCTATCTATTGCACCGCCCAAATTTATGGTGCCACCATCTTTTGCTATTCCTACTTTTTCCACTACTGAGTAGAAGAATTTAGAGTGGTTTGTTCAATTGTCTCTCCTAAATTTGATGGTACACCTGGAGATAGGGCCTATAATTTCTTTTCAGAATGTCAGGATCTGCTGTGTAATTTGGCTAGTAGTTGCTTATATCTCTGAGCAGTTCACTTGCCTAGCTTTGAAGTGTTGGAGGTTAGTTTTGGCTCGTAGATTGGTTAGATCCCTTGTTTTGGCCTTGTAGCAGTTTGCAGACGTGTTCCTAGAGAGGTTTGTGCCATACAACCATCAAGATAGTTGTTGAGAAAAGTTCGATAGACTTCAGCAGGGTTCTATGTAAGTATCAGACTATGAGGCCAAGATTCATAAGTTATCTAGATATGCCTTGTCCAGTATCCCTACGGAGTTCAAGAGGATTCATCACTTCGCTAAGGGAATGGTAGGCTATCTTCCAGAGGCCAGAAATCCCTTGGTTATGGTTGGTGGCACATTTTAGTGTGTGATGAATCACGCTCGTATGATAGAGCACATTAGACATGACAAATAGGGTGGCGGAAAGAGATTCTGTTAGTATGGCTTGTTTATGGACCCCTTGTCACAGGACAAAAAGTTTCAGAGGTAGGGCCTTAAGGGTAGGGCAGTCCATCCAACCATCCCCACAGTTGATTGTGTTGATAGATCCAGTTCTATTAAGACGAGCTGTAATAGCTTTTTTAGTGCCATCAGACATGGTGACTTTACCAGACCGCTATCTCAGAGGCAAGAGACAATGGCTTGCTATGATTGTGAAGAGATTGGACACTTGGCCTATCGTTGTCCATATCATGTACCTCCAACCCAGGCTTTAGGTTTCCAGTCATCCCATCTAACTCCAACATTGGAACCCACGGACATCTCTTAGGACATGAAAAGTGGTACTAGAGGAAGTCATATCACGAGGAGATATGGAGCCTGCAGAGGCCCACAGGCTAGTGGTGGGCATAGAGTCTTCTATGCTATTCTAGATAAAGTTGAGGTAGAAGCCTTTAATGCAGTTATCACAAGTATGGTTCAGTGTACCACCGTTCTACTTCAGTTTTTTTTGATTCAGGCTCTACATATTCATATGTATCAACCTAATTTGCCTTAAATATTGATATTATGTTTGAGCCTCTTGCTAAGCCTATTTCTGTTTTCACCTTGGTAGGTGAATCATTAGTGGTGAATTGGGTGTATTGGGGTTGCGTTGTGACTTTTACGGGGAGAAATACTATTGTTGAATTGACTTTGATCGATATGGTTGACTTCAATGTGATATTGGAAATGGATTGATTGTCGCCTCTTCATGTCATTCTTGACTGCCATACAAAGACCATGACCTTATCTTGCCTTGACTTTCCTCAGTTGGTGTTGATTGGAGCACCTAGCTCCAATCCCAAGGGAGTTATTTCTTAGATGCATGCTTGTCGAATGATGGATAAAGGATGCTTCTCATATTTGACTCATGTTTGGGCCTATTCTCAGGAGTTATCGTCACTGGAGACTACCACGACCGATACAATGTTTATAGATATGTTCCCAACTGATTTGCCCAGTGTTCCTCCCAATTGTGATATTAACTTTACTATTAATGTGGGCGCAGGCATTAAGACCATCTCTATTGCCCTCTATCAAATGGATCTAGCTGAGTTGAAAGATTTGAAGGAGAAATTGGATGATTTGTTGAAGAAAGGGTTCATTCATCCAAGGATATGTCCTTAGTGTGCTCCTATCTTATTTGTGAAGAACAAGGATAGCGATGTGCTATCAGAATACAACACATTTGATGCTTTAAACAAGGGATTTTGTGAGTTCTTAAAGCGACTTTTTAGTGTTTCGATGTGTTTTCGTGTAAATCTTGCAAAAAAGTTAGGTTGGAATGACTTTGAAGAAAAATTGCAGATTTTGATGAAGCATAGGCCATATGAGCCCTCCTATGGGTCGTAGCTGATGTTACAAGTCGTAGGTTGTGCCGTAGCAGGAATCAGAGACCAAAAATCAGAAATTTGCCAAGTGAAGGGAACCCCTACAAGCCTAGCCTATGAGTCATAAGACATACTACGACTCGTATAGGTGGACTCGTAGCAAGAATCAAAGGCCAAAATATTGGACCAAAAACTGAAGACCAAAATTAAGAGACAAACATACGAGTCATAGCCGAAGCAAGGACTCGTACCTAAGGGTCATACCAGTTCAGTCCAAGATGCTAAGATCCTGAAATGAGATGCTAACTACGACTCATAGGTCCTTCTACGAATCTTAACTGTTATATTTATCAGCTACGAGCAGCCTTTTCTGTGTAAATTCTACGGTTATTTTGTAAATACTATATATAGATTAAGTTAGGTTTCTTTTAGGATAGTTCAATTAGTAGACAATTCTATATCTCATTTTGAAGGTTTTCTTAGTATTTTAGAGTAGTTTATTGTTATCTCTTGGAAAACCCATTTTGGTGATTGCAAATCTTGTCGTGTACTCATTGTTGATCAATCAAGCTTGTGGGTTTGTAACTTGTGGTGCCTATTTTCTTCATTTTTATTGGTGAAACTCTTAACTATGTATATTATTTGCATATTTGTGTCTTTTATCTTAACCATGAGTAGCTAAGCACCCACAACTTGGGGTTGTGGGAACCATGGGTAGTTGACTTGAGATGAACTAGGTTTTGTGCATGTCTATGATTTGGGCTTTGCATGTATTGTCTATTTACCTTCATGATTAACGTTGTTTGGTGGTGGCCAACACCAAACCCCGCCTACTATCACGATCCCCACAAAGGTAGTGACGAATAGGAAAAGGAAGTAGATGACAGGATTCGGTTGATGTGATCCCATCTAATTGAACAAACATGACCAAGGGGAGGTTGATTGGGACAATAGATAACTGCTAGTTCGCACGCCATGGTAGATGACCAAGTGCCATGGTGAAATTCGACCATCACCTTCACAAGAGGGCTGGAAGAACTAAAGTTACCATCCTGCATGCGATTCACTAATCATAGTTATGTTATCTTGGGTAATTTAGTCAATGAACCATAAGGACCAGTATTGCCAAGTTGTCTCCAAAATTGAGTGTTTTTTTACATTTTAATTAGTGTTTATTTTAAGTTGTTTTAGAATCAGAAACCCCACCCCTCATTTATAGATTATAGTTATAGATACTAGAAATGATTAGTAGTGAAATCCTGTAGTGAAGGCTTGTATTCCCCTGTGGATTCAACCCTAACCTCGGTTAGGTTAATTTCTTATAGCGACTGCTTTCTTATTAGAGCATGACCATCATCAAAAAATTATGGCATCGTTGTCGGCGAATACGGCTAAGTTTTGGTTTGATTACACTATTAGTTAATTGTAGTGTTAGTTTCTAGATTTTCCTGTATTTTACTTTTGCTGTTGTTTTTGTTAGTTCATTTTTGGTGCAGGTTGGCTAGCACTATGGTTGAACGAAAAGTCTATATTACAGGAGACCTTTTGGAAATGTTGCAAAGGCATGTCCTCTTTTATGGGCAAGAGTCTGAAAACCCCAAAACTCACCTACAACAATTTACTTCCATTCTAAGGGAGGTACTTGGGACAAGGCATCCTGCTTGGGATACCTTGGCTCTCCAAATTTTGCCCATGACCCTAAGAGCCATCGTAGCAGAATGGTGGTCCATACTCCCACTAGATGTTTGTTCAGATTGGGGAGAGTTATGAAGGGTTTTACTCATGCATTTCCATAAAGGGCCCAACAAACAGAAAGTTCAAGACAACATTTGCAACTTCAAGTGAGTGCCAGGGGAACCTTTGGTGGTGGCTTGGGAAAGGTACAAGCAGTGCTTGGCAAAAAGTCAGAACCATGATCTGACTGATGCTGAATTGGTGGCTAGCTTCTACCGAGCATTTCCCTCAGAGTAAGAAGGGCACGCTGATGGATTGTTTAGAAGTGCTTATTGGGAGTTCTTAAGACAATCATTTAATGAGATCAAAGAGAGCATGGACAAGCTATCTGCAATTGCCCAACTATACCAACCTCTTCGCAGGCAAGCCGTACCATCCACTAGTGAATCCACGGGATCCTCAAGATATACCAAAAGCAAAAATGTTGCACATTGGAAAAGGTTACCCCGCCAGCATTGTATCACCGATAAACTAACCCGGATTGAGCATATGCTTGAACAAGTCCTGACCAAGGTAAATGAGCAAGATGACACCATCAAGGATATAAAGTTTGATGTCCTCAAATGTAATTACAAAGTGGAACAACAAACTATAGCGATGCAAAGTCTGGGTGATAGGATTTAGCAGCTCGCTGAAAACTAGATGTAGTGCAAGATGAACAAAGGAAAAGTAGAAGGCCCAAGAGGAATTATGAGTACTCATGAATGACTGAGTCAAGTCGTGACGTTAAACAAGGCGCTTCTTGGGAGGCAACCCAAGTATCTTGTGTGTTTTGGTATATTTTTGAGACACTTTCTCGTATTTAAATTGTTGGATAATAGTTTAATATGTGTTTGAAATTGATGAAACTTGGAACAAGTTGCAGCTATTGGTATTTTGGTGTATTTTAAGTGATAGGTTGCAGGAAAAAACCAAGAGTTGAAGAATTGATAAATCATGCTTTGAGGCAGCCTCTACGAGTAGGCCTACGAGTCATATAGAAGGTTACGACTTGTAGTCATACCTCATAGAGAGAAACAGTGAGTACCAGAAATTGGCATTCACACTACGAGCCAACCATACGATTCGTAGGATCCTCTACAAGTTGTAAGTAGGGTCCGTAGTGCTCAGGTATGAAATCGAATTTGTTTGAAGTGTTAGGTCTACTATGAGACTGGGACCTACGAGTCTTAAGACGTCATACGACTCGTAGTTGGGGTCTCATAAAACCAATCTGTAGAATTTGAAAGGATGAACCATCATTCTTTATCATTATTTCATACACCTTTACATTTTTCACCCACTAAAGTTCCCTAGAAATTGAAGCGTGCACCAAGAACTCAACTGACTTTTTCTTCTTCTTACCATTAATTTAGTCATCTGGTAAGTTTTCGTGGATAAGATTGGTTCATCTTTGAATAAGCTCTTGTCTGATGGATGAAAGAATGAATTCTTAAAAGCATATTCATGTGAAAATAATTGTACAGTAAGAATAATATGATACGAAAGTGCTTGCTTCCCTGTAAAAGGTCGAGTCTTGAGGTCTGTCCTTGTTTGGTGATTACAAAAACTGATATGATAATCTTTGCTTTGTTGCGTACTTTGTTAGTCATTATCATATGAAGATCATGTGGGACTTAAATTGTTGGTTGATGGATGTTACCATTTGATTTTCAAATATGTGATGATATTGATACCTCTGAAAGAAATTAGAACTGTTAAGGATTGATTATTGCTTTGTTTTGTTATGACTGGTGAGGAAGAATGTTTAGGTTTGTTGTGGTGTTTTCCATGCCTTTGTGTTGTAAAATTTTTTGCTTTCTTGAGTGGATGTTGGTCTTAATGGAAAAGTACGAGACATCTGAGGTGCTTTCTTTTTTCTGCTACGAAGAATCACCACGAGTCGTAGTGCTCACTACTGAGTAATTGTGAGCCCTTATAGAAGGCAACAGTCATCTGAGGTGCCTTATCATTTTCCATGCGAGAAACACCTATGACTCATAACACCTGTTAGAGTCGTAATGGTGACATCGTGGTATTGATCTGAATTCTCTAATGGTGACCTTGTGGTCCTGATCTGAAACACATATGACTTATAGCACTTGTAGGCCACCCTACGAGTCATATCTACACCTCTTAGCTTATTCAAGAATGGTTGTTGTTTTATGAGTTGGTTCTACGATACTGAAGTAAGACTCGTAGGTCACCTTACGAGTTGTATTTGTACCTCTTATTTGCAGCCTCGCACCTAGTTTAGGTTGTTTTTATTTTAGTAATTGAAATGTTTTTGTGTAGTTATTCCATTTGCTACTTGTTAGTTGGAATACAACATCTTGGCACTCATACTTTAACATGCTTGCAAAGAAGATATCTTCAAGAGGACGATGGGGTGTTGTTTCTATTTCAGGTCATTTCCTCAGAGATGAGTCGTCCGAGGAGGAGCCATCAACTGAGAAGATGCACATGCACCCTGACTCAGTGGCAAACATGCCTTTGGCACGAGTACAATCAACCAGAGTACCGATGCAAGTGGACAGCCCCTCCATGTTTGATGAGGAGGGTAAAGAAACTAAGTCACATGATGATGACCTCGCTTCTAATGCTAATTCTTTTGAGGTATGTCAAGCTCATTTAGAAGAGACTCTTCCTCCGTAGCCTGAGGATTCAGCGTACACCGTCACCTCCACTGATCCGCAAAACAAAAGAGAATATGTTCCTAGAATGAAAGAGATCTATGACAAGGGACTAGAAATTAAGGGTCAAGGGAGGCCAGTAAAAAAATTTCACGAAGAGGCAAGGTTGAAAGACTCAGTGTTGAAAGGTGTTCTAGGTTTAGAAGACGATGTTAACCGCCATTGATTGGGATGGTTATCACAAGTGCTGGGAACGTACGCTCCTTACTTGGTCTGGGAATTCTATGCTTTATATTATGCTACTGTATGTAGCAACCTTCCGAGGATCATGAATCCCATGGATGCACCACGGTTGAGTTAAGTCATGGTCGAGGGAGAGATAGTCGACATCTCAATAAAGACTATTCGAAAGGTCCTATTCAGGCTGTATTACAGAGCCCCACACTCCGCAGAAGGATATGACCATAGGATAGCTGGCATGAAGAAAGCAATTAATCAGAATGATGCTCTGTTGAAAATGAAATTATTAATATGGATAGCAGGCCAAGTTTGCGAGGAAGGTGTTGAGCCGATATAGGTTACAGACCATGCCAAGCATACTACGAATGTGCATCAGGCCAATATTCATGGATAATATGATCACACTAGAGAGGGTCGTGTTGTTGGCGAGCATCTTGGCAGGGTATGAAATTGATTGGGCTCGAGTTTTGGATGAACATATCCACCAGTCAACAATCCATACTCATCAAGCATTGCCATTACCCATTTTGATTCATAGAATATGCAAGGAGGCGGGTGTAATGATTTCTTTTCACTTGGACCATCATGTAGAGGCTTTGCGTACGATGGATCCCACCCTATTCAAGGCTGATGAAAATCTAATCGCTTTATAGAGAGCTATCCAACCTTCTATGCCAGAGCCATTCCTGGTAGAGCCTCAGATGCCAGGTTCACCTTCAGTTAGCACCAGGACTACTCCCAGCCAGCTTTTGAGATCGAGTCTACACCATTCTTTAGCACTCCAGCACCAGCAACACCTTCTTTACAGGTTGACCATCTTTTCTCTGTTGTTGCATTTCAGGCTTTCTTGCGAAGGGTTACTATAGCAGAGGGGAGGCTACGTGAGCTGTGAGTGCGGGTGTGACCATTAATTGATCAGACTATTGGAGACTCCGAGGAGAGTATGAAGGCATATGCTCGAGATTTGGTTAATGAGAGAGTCTGAATAGTAGATGCCTGGTTAGATGCATTTGAGGCTACAGTTCACAAGAGGCTAGAGGGAGCTAGCCCTGCCGATGCGAGTGCAATTACTGAGGAGTTGTCCAAATTTTATGCCGACTTATTACATATGTTGGTAGCCCCTGTTCTAACCCTGGAGGGAGCACTGGTAAGAGATGAGGCATTTGATTAGCTCGCCGACCGTCCGGACACCCGAGAGAAGATGCCCCTTGAGCATGATGACCCAGAGCCGGCCCCAAAGAAGTCAATATAGGAATAGAAGCCCATAACTGAGGAGGTCTTGCAGAGTCGATTATGTTGGCGACTATTCAGAGAGAGAGCACACAACACACCCTATCTAAAGAGGGTACTTCCGGCACTTCAGGAGAGGAGGAGAGTCAGCCTCAGGACCCCATAGATCAGCCAGATACCGGTGTTTGATGCACCTTGATGTTGACTTATTTTGACCCCAGTGCTCATTTTTTTATGGTTGGATACTTTGTTTTCTTTTCGGTTAATCTTTTTATTATAATGATTTTTGGTTGTGTTTAAATATGTTTAAGTTGGATGTTATTTTTACTTATGCTTTGGATGTTTATTTTTGGTTTTTAATGAATGTATATATATATATATTTCTATGACATCGTGTTTTGTTTTTGTTCTTGTCTTTACTTTGAGGACAAAGTATTCTGTTTTTGTGGGGTGGTAGAAGTTTTGGATTAAGGTGAAGTCTGAGTAGCCTCAAGTCCATAACTTCCCCTAATTTTGATCCAAAGGTTTCTTGTCGTGTTTCTTTTTCCTTGTGGATGTTTTATTTTCTATTGAGCCAGCATGTTTTAGGAAGTATAGATAATTTGTAAACGCATAGTAATGTTATCTTTTGGCATATAATATAGTTCTTAGATTTTCTTTAAACTTTTGATGCAAAATTGGGTACGCTAAAAAATTTTGACGTTGTGATTATTGATGTGTTCATACATTTTTTTAGTACATGGCAATGTTTTGTTCTAATATTGTGAACGTAAGCTGAGACTCAAAGCATGACCTGTGAGTCTATACTTGATTGTGGATACAATGGTCATATGTGTTGTGAGCTTATTTTGATGCATTCAAGAATCATTGTATGGATTCTTTACTTTCCTTAGTAATCTAAGATTGGTTTGGTGAATTCGCTTATTTGGAAGTGATCTTAGACCGTTGTTCTGACAGTAAGCCCACTTTTGCCTAAATTATCTACTAAATAAACTAGTGAATCCCTCATTCCAAATGTTTGAGCTTCTCATACACTCAATTTTTTTTCTTGACACTTCTAACTTTATCGCGTTTGATGCAATACCCTGATATTGGCCCTGATCTATCCTAGAACATGTGAATCTTGATTAAGGCTAACAACCCAAGTTGAGGGTGGCTGCATTGGTGGCCCTGGTTTGAGGCATAGATATTGTGTACTTCAGTTTAGGCTAAAAGCCTAAGTTGAGGGTGGCCCTTATTGTGGCAAAGTAAAAAAAATGGGGTAGTTTGTTGAGGTGAAAAGAAAGAAAATGAATAATCATGAGTCGGGATAAGAAAACAAAAGGAAAGAGTGCCTTGAGTTGTAAAGATTAGCCAAAAAAGAGTTCAAAATGAAGGCACAACTGAAAAGTGAAAGAATAAGCCCCGGAAAAGCTTGAAATTGGGAAATAAGGGAGAAGTTGGTGAATGGCTTTGACTATGAAAGCAAAAAGTGTTGGTAAACATGGTTCAAGTATAGCTTTTAGTTTCTATTTGCCTAAAATACCATACCAAAGCCCCTGAGCCCATGTTACAAGCCAATAACTCCTAAAGTGATCCAAATCCACTTTTGAACCAAACTAGACCAACTTGTTACGGCCTTAGCGTTTGGACTAACGGTCGTACGGCGCTAGTCGGGTGTCGTGCGGAATTTACTTGATAATGACAACGACTAGTAAGC
>JAPFFP010113587.1:0-18384 GCA_026153255.1 Solanum medicagineum | reverse complement strand
GAGAGCAATTCACAAAGTTCTTGAGAAGTGCCCATGATCATAAAATTATTGATGATGCCTTTGTGGAGATCCTCTACCATGCCTTGGACAAGAATAGTCAAGCATGTGCTGATACCGTCATGGGGCATCTTGTTAGATCAACCATTTGCAACAATTGCTGAGAAGATACAAATGGTGGTCAAGACAAATTGTGAATGGGGGAAAAGAGAGAGATCATCTACCAAAATGAAGTGTGCTATAAGTATTGGTTAGAGTAAGCTAAAATAAATAAGGAGATAATGCAAGAGCTTGCCTAGATTCGTACCAGTATGGAGGTGATGATGATTAGGAACGAGTCAATAAAGTTGTTCATCAGCCTCTGGGAGAACTCATGTACGAGAATCCCTACTACAAGGAGGACACTTGCTTCATTACTTATCAAATAAGGGGTTTCTAGACCAACACCCAAGTGTCCAATCAGGACTATTAGCACCAAGGTCAAGGAAACCATGGTCAAAACTATAACAAAGATAGCACGTTCAGAGACAACTGTGGAGGTTAATACGACAAGAATAGGGGCCAGGACAGAGATGTAGATTGAGGTTGCAGAGATGGGTACAGAAATAATCCATATTTGCCACCACACAATCTTGATACTGGTGCTAGTAGTTATAGAGTTGAGGAGATGTTTGAATACCTGTTAAGGAAAGCTAAGACATAGGATAATACCTTGAGGTGGATGAAATCTTACATTTTCAGCATAAATCAGATAATTGACTCTCATTTTGTTGCTATCAAATAGCTTGAGCAATGGTTTGGTCAAATGTCAAAAGAACTCAACCAGCGTCAGAAAGGTACACTACCTAGCAACACCGTTTAGAACCTAAAGAATGAAGGGCAGTACATGGTTGTTACTACTTGTGGTCGCAATATTACCATTATCCTCGCATCCTAGTAGATGATGACGATGCTCGAAAGGAGACAATTGAGGTCAAAGATATTGATATTGAAGATAATCGTGTCAAGGATGGGGCGAGTGATGCTGCAGATGCTCCACAGAAGTTAAAGCTTATTTCTTGGCCTCTTCCTCCCTTCCCTCAAAGAATATAAAAGAATGAAGAGGAGGGAAAGTTCAAAAACTTTCTCTCCATGTTCAAAAAACTCTCTATTAACATCCCTCTCAATGATTCATTGCAAAAGATGCCAAGGCATGTGAAGTTTATCAAGGACCTGGTTACAAAGAAGTGCACTATGAGTCAAGAGCTCTCTCAAGAGCTTCAACATTGTAGTGCAATTTCCACAAGGTCCTTGGTGAAAAAGGAGAAGATCCTGGTGCTTTTACCATACCATGCACTATCGAAGATGTGGAGTTTGTAAGTGCATTGTGTCATCTTGGTGCTAGCATAAATCTAACATACCTCTTGTGGTCTTCACAAAGATAGAATTGGGAATTCCTACTAATGTGCTATCAAAATACAACACTTTTGATGCTTAATACTTGGAATTATGCGTGTTCTCAATGCGATGTTAGTTGGTTTTATGTATTTTTGTGTTATGCTTGCACGATTACAGGTTTTGCCTTGATTTTGGGAAGAAATAGAGAATGTGCTACTATTTGATGCAATATGAGACCCTTCATGGGCTGTTGACCATTTAACTGGTCGTGAAATGGTTTCATGAACAATTCTAGTGAGGGGTTACTTTATGTAGTTTATCCCACGAACATACAGATGAGTCATGTAGTGATTTACGAGTCGTAGAAGATGGTTCGTGCCCTGATGATTAGAGATTGGGACTTTTTGAAGATTCCTCAGATGAAACCCCCTAACAGGTCATAAACTACTTTACGAGTCGTAGAGGAGTGTCATAGATTTGAAGTCCGAAATTCCAACAACTTTGTACTAGACCCTGATTAAGCGCCGTGGAATGCAATAGGGCCCATAATCCCTTTCGTTTGGCATGCCGACCAGTTTTGTTTATTTTAGTTAGGACTTGTATTTTAGTTATTATAAATAACATTTTAGGCCAGTTTTTAGAATTTTTCGCCTAGAACTCAGAAAACTTAGTTATTAGAGAGAGAAATTAGTGAGATTACATTTGACAGATTTTGAGAACACTTGTACTTTAATTTCATTTTTAATCTTGTGATTCTCATAGAAGTTGGATTTGCGTGTTTCTAATTCTATTGTATACGTATTCAATTATGTTTTTCCTATTCATGATTCCTGCTTCTACATAAAGCATGAGTAGCTAAATCTATAACTAGGGTTGCGGGAACCATGAAGAACTAACAAAGTAAAACTTCATAATTCATAATTCTTGGAAAGTGTGCATGTATGTATTAATTAACACTCTTCATTTTGCATGTTTTCTGATGGTAGCCAACATTAGAATCTGCCTACTATTACTGATTGGACCAAGGTAGTATTGAATAGGAAAAGAGATTAATTAACAGGATTCGATTGATCTGTTCTCGTCTAATCAACTGAACTGGGTCAAGGGGAGGTTGTATTGGACTAATAGTTAAGAGTTAGTAATGCACACTATGGAGATGGGCCAATTCACATAGTGAAATTCACCTCTCGCCTTTGACCAAAGGGCTTAGTGAACTTAAATTACACTCCTGCATGCTACACACTTGAAATGAATTAGATTATTTTGTGATACTAAGTTAGGGAATCATGGGGAACACAGTACCCTAGTTTCTCTCCATATTGATTTCTCTCTTATGGTAGTTAGTTTATTTTTCTATTGATTATTGCAAGTACCCCCCTCCAAGGAAGTAAGTTTGTTAACTACTCAAATTATGATCATTCAATTTTCTTGAGTCTGCGGATTCCTTGTGGGTTCGAACCTAACCTTGGTTAGGTTCTACTTCTTGACAATGACTGTTTTATCCTCTAAAAAGAGGTGTAACTTAGGTGACATTAAGATTTTGGAACCATTTTCGAGGAATACGACTTGAATTAGTTAATTTATAGTGATTTGAGTGTTAATCCTTATTTCCCATATCTTACCTTTTTATTTTTGTTCTTTTTTAGGGTGTAAGGTATTGTATGCCCAATCATATGAAGCCACTATTAATAGCATTCTTCCCAAGGGCAGGAAGCCCCTTGCTTGGCCCAAATTCACTAAGATGAGAGTGAGGGGCTAGGAGGTGCATATATAAGATACCACCATCTGTCGAATGCTATTTGAACATAACTTTCTTTCCCCTAGATCTACCATGGAGTTCGACTACAGGTTGGGGCGCATGAGGGACCCCTTGGTTATGAGAGATATAGAGTGAGGAGCCAGCTTAATGAGATGGGTCGCTAGTTATATTGTTGAGTGTGGTTCGGAAACTGCCTGGGTCGCTACAAACTTGAAGCCTATTATCAAGGCTTCGCTCAGTTTTCCCACCAAGTTTTTGGGGCAGTTGTTTTATCATGCATCTAGCCTACTCTTGCTAATAATACATCAACATCGGAGCGTGCAGTACTGGTTGTCAGCATCTTGGCTGGATAAGATATTGATTGGGCCCACCTCATCGCCGAGAAAATTCACGAGGCCACTCTGAAGAGGTCTATCTCCATCTCATACCCTTAATTGATATAAATGCTCCATCTAGATATAAGGGTGGAGAGTTTGCACTAGCTGGACCAGTTGATTAAGGCCCAGTGTACCTTAGATCCCTGCCTGATCAAGGCTGAAGAGAACCCGGTGGCACTATGACAAGCACAACCTACTTCTATACCTGAGATGTTCTCTCCAGTGCTACCACCCGAGGGTTCACAGACTACTGCCACTGCTTCTACTACTAAGGATGGGCCTTCGTAGCAAGAGACAGATGAGGAGAGGGGGCCTACTACTTCTATTCCTATACCACAATCCATGTCATCAGAGTATTCCCCTGCGGGCATGGTTTATATGTCTGCCATATCTATACAGGCCATGGCTCAGAGGTTATCTCATGCTGAGTCACAGACTTAGCTTGTTTAGCAGATTAGGCCATGGGTCCACCAAGCCATTTCAAACTCGGAGAGTCGCATGCAGGCATTCACTTTCACTATTATTTAGGACCATTTCTCTACCATAGATGCTCGTATTGTCGTCTTCGAGGCGATGACTACAACGGAGCTTGAGCAAGGCCTAGCCATAAGACTTGTCGGCCATCTAGAAGGAGATCCAGTAGCAGCACTCACGGTACCAATGTCACTACCAGAGACCACACCCCCAATGTCAGTGGTTGCTCTTTTTGCTCTTGATGAGCCAATTTAGTTTTTCCATGGGAAAAGACCCCGCACAGAGGATGATAATCTAGATGATATACGCTTATGTGTGGGTTTTACAAAGCCGAAGGAACTCACGCTTGTCTTTAGAAGGTCGAGATAGGATAAGGAGAGTTTACAGGCTCAAGAGCGCGAGAGCATGAGGTGTGTTGGCCCCTCCGGATAGAGTGCTACTGTTGAGAATTCCAACACACAAGATGATAGTGGCCAGAATCAGCACACACTGGCTCTTAGGCACCCAGATATGATTTTTGACCCCTTATGTTTTTATTTTGCTTTGATATGTGCACTGGGACAATGCACATATTTTTTGATAGAGTGTGGGTAGTTGTGGGCCTTAGTGAAATCTGAGTAGCTTGGGTCCAAAACTAACCCAATTTTTAATCTAGGGGTTTTCATGTTTGTGTTCTTTTTCCCATGGATATTTAATTTCAGTTGATTTGGCATGTTTAGGATATTTAGGTAGTAGTTGCAGCATATAGTACTAATAGCTGTGGCATATAACATTTTTTGTGTTTTGTTTGAAAATTGAGAACTGCCAAAAAATTTTGATTAGTAGTCTAGTACCAACCATGCATGTTTAGGCATGTGACAATGTTTGTTCTGATAAGTGAGGATAAATTGAGATGAAAAATATGATTTGAGAATCTTTTGTTGATAATATAGGCAGTGCCATGTGAGTGTGAGTTTAAATTGCTAGATTCACGTGTTGTGTGCTAATTCAGAACTTGCCATGTTACTATAAATTAGACTCTAGATTAATTGGATTAGGAAAGGATCTTAGACCATTGTTCTTAATAGTTCACTTAACCTAAATGACCAACCAAAATTGTAATATATCCCTTGTTCCTAATGTTTGAGCCTAACATGTACCTATTCTTTGAAAACACCTGAATAACCTAGTCTTGTTAGTTGAAAAGTCTTGAAATTGGCCCTGCACTTTCCTTGAACATTGTGCACATTGACTGAGGCAAAATGCCTAAGTTGAGGGTGGCTACCAAAAGTGGCCCTGGTTTGAGGATAGATATTGTGCACCTCAACTTAGGCCAAACAGCTAAGTTTAGGGTGGCTGGTGTAAGGGTGAGACACAAATATAAGGAAGGGAGTCAATGATACAAAGAAAAAGAAAAAAATCATATACTGGGTGCAAGAAAAATAAGTGATGCCTTACTTGTTAACTAAAAAGAAAGATGAAGTGTAAAAGCAACGAAAAAAGCTGAAAAACGAAAAGAAACCACCCAGAAAAGCTTGAAATAAGACAAAGGGAGAATGAGATTAAAATAATAGAGTTTGTACGGAAAATTGTAGAAAAACGCAGTGTCAATGAGGGCCTTTAGTCACTATGTTCCCAAAGTACCATACAAAAGCCTTGTGAGCCTATGTTACAAGTCTAAAAAGTCCTAATGTGATCCTAATCCAAGTAGTTCAAGGTCTTAGTCATCAGTATAGGGGGAAGCATATTGTATTAGGCATGATGTATGAATATCTTTTGTGAGAGTATGTGATTTTGCATAGTCCCAAGGTCATATATGAAAACATTATTGAGTGTTAGATATGGGACTTCTTTTTCTGAGGACACTTACATTGCATTGCTAGCATTAGACATGTTCAGTGATTGTGGATTTTTGATAGTACCTCACTCATCATAGTTGTATTATCACGTGCACTAGTTTGTATTAGTTTGCTAGATGGATATCTGATCCTATTTTGACAAGGTGGTGTAGGTATCTGAGTTTGAGATTTATGTGATATATTCCATTGGGTTGAAGTCTGTGGTTACGGCATTATCTATGTACATTAAATATGTCACTTGAGGACAAACAACAACTTTAAGTTGAGGGTGTTGATGTGCTGGAAAAAAAATTACAGCACTTTGATACTTAAGACATGGAATTTTATGTGTTCTCAATGTGATGCTAGTTGGTTTCATGTGTTTTTGTATTATTATTGCAGGATTACAGGTTTGGCCTTGATTTTGGGAAGAAATACAGAAGGTGTTGGTTTTTGATAAAGTACGAGACCGTTTATGGGCCATAGACCATTCTACGGGTTGTGAAGTGGTTTCGTGAACAATTCCAGTGAGGGGCTATTTTCTGAAGTTGATTCTGTGAATATGCAAATGAGTCATGTAATGATTTACGAGTCATAAAAGATAGTTCATGTCCTGAAGATTCAAGATTGGGACTTTCTGAAGATTCATCAGACAAAACCCTGTTACAAGTCGTAAACTACTTTATGAGTCATAGTGAGGTGTCATAGATTTGAAGTTCAAAATTCCAGGAGCTTTGTACGAGACACCGATTACAGGTCGTGGAATGCAATACGGCCCGTAAACCCCTTTCGTCTGGCATGCCAACCAGTTATACTATTTCAGGTAGTACTTGTATTTTACATATTATAAATAGGTTTTTTAGGTTGTTTATTAGATGTTTTCTCCTAGTACTCAGAGAAACTTAGTAATTAGAGATAGAAAAATAGTGAGATTATATTCGAAAGGTTTTGAGAACACTTGTACTTTAATTTCATCTTTAAACTTGTGATTCTCATTGAAGTTAGATTTGCTTGCTCTTAATTTTATTGTTAAGTGTTCAATTATGTTTTTGCAATTCATGATTCTCGTATCTAAACAAAGCATGAGTAGCTAAATCCACAACTAGGGTTGTGGGAATCATGAAGAACTAACAAAGTAAAACCGGATAATTCATAATTCTTGGAAAGTGTGCATGCATGTATTAATTAACTCTCTTCATTTTGCATGTTTTCTGATGGTGGCCAACATTAGAACCCACGTAGTGTTACTGACTGGACAATGGTAGTAATGAATAGAAAAAGAGAATAATTAACAGGATTTGATTGATGTGTTCTCGTCTAATCAACAAAATAGGATCAAGGGAAGGTTGTATTGGGACTAATAGGTAAGGTTTAGTAATTCACACTATGGAGATGGCCCAAGTCACATAGTGAAATTCACCTCTTACCTTTGACCAAAGGGCTTGGTGAACTTAACTTACCATCCTGCACGCTACACACTAGAAAAGAATTAGATTATTTAGTGATACTAAGTTAGGGAATGGAAACACCATACCCTAGTTTCTCTCCATATTGATTTCTCTCTTGTAGTAGTTAGTTTATTTTTACATTGATTATTGCAACCCCCCCCCGGGGATGTACATTGGTTAACTACTCAAATTACGATCATTGAATTTTCTTGAGTCTATTATTCACTATGGGTTTTACCCTAACCTTGGTTAGGTTCTATTTATCGACAATAACCGCTTTATCCTCAAAAAGGAGGTCTAAGTTGGGAGACATCACCTACTCCAACGAGTATGAGGTTGTTGATAGTTGCATGCACGGTGAAAAAGCCTGTGGGCATACTCTATAATGTGTTTGTCAATGTTGGGAAGTTCATATTCCTTGAAAACTTTGTGATCCTATATTACAAAGTTCACTTTGAAGTCGCAATCCTCTTGGGAAGGCCCTTCCTAGCCACTGGTCGAGCATTAGTGGATGTGGAAGCTAGCTAAATAAGGTTTAGATTGAATGACGAAGAAGTTCTCTTCAATATCTATCAGTCAATGAAAAGGCCAAACGACCTGAAGAAGGACGTTTAGCTACTTGGTAAAGTCTTAGTAACACAGTTTTCCAAGTCATGCTATGACAATAAATCAGGCAATACTTGGGAGGAAACCCATGATATTTGATGTAATAGGTATAGTTGTGTTTTGTTTTTCTTAGTTTTTGGATTTGTAGGTAGTTTAATTTTTTGCATTTTGGATGTAATTTTGGACATTGGATTGGTTGCATATATAGTAATAATATGTTCTATGAAGAATGTGTAGGTACATGACCAAGTCAGCCATCCTTAGGTGAAAAGGCATCAAGAAGTGCTTCTATGGCTTGTTCTACGAGTCGTATGTAAATCCATGACACATACACTTTCTCTTAGAAAACTTCCAGTGAGCAAAAGGTTATGCACCCTAGTCTACGAGCCAACTTTACGGTCCGTAGATAAAGCTATACGCTGTGAATGGGGCTCGTGGACCCTAGGTAAGTTTTCTAATTACAAACTAACTGTTAAGGTTTCTAAGACCAATTCTACCAACCGTGTACAAATCTTTGACTCGTAGACTAGTCCGTGAAACCCAGTCCCAAAAACTAGGGTTTGGAGATTCTACGAGACTATGAGTTATGGGTCGTAAAATACTCTACAGCCCGTAATTAGGGTTTCGTAGAGTTTGGGCCCATATGTTGGACCGTCCTGGTCATCATATAAATACTGGGGTCAAATTATTTTTACCCCGTTCTTCTCTAAAATTAGAATTCAAACCCGGCATACCCCTGCCCTTATCCATCCAATCACAGACGACCGCCCATCCTCCATTTTTTCGATCAACTTTCTGGTTACCCTAGGGTTCCACCTCTCAATTTCTACATCTTGCTCATTCAATTTGGCAAGTTGTTGGACCTAGAAACCCTTTTAATTACCAAGAAAAAAATTGTGTGATTAGGTTGAAAAATTAATTGATGGGTATGATAATTCGATGAATGAATCCGTGTATGTCAATGTTGTATTTAAAATTAAATTAGGAAAAATATGCGCCAATTGTGAATATGTGTAAAAGCCAAAAAGTTATGTTGTCGCCTTGACTTTATGTTTTAATGATGTTTGAAAGTAATGTGGTCACATACCGTTTGTATTGAATTGATTATGTTCGTGGAAATTTCATGTGTGATGGCATGTGTGTGCAATTTCATGCTAATTCATTCAAACATGGTTGGTTGGTTTGGGAAAACATGTGAAATTCAATGGGGTGTATGACAAGATTTGCAAGTGGGGTGCTAGGCATTTGATATAAGTCATGTGGGGGGTGTGCGTATTGCTTCGATGCTGAAAATTGATGTTGAAATTGTCTTATAGGTTCCTTGTTGATAGGGTTAGAAACTCAGGTCACTGGGTTTTCCAATTCACGATGGTCTTTTCAGCCCTTGGAATTCGAGGAGTCGTAGTTTCCCCAAGTATGAAAATCTAGAAACTAGAAGTTTTTGAGAACCTATCAGACGAGACCTTTCATGAGTCATAAAATATTCAACAACTCGTAGATAGGTCTTGCAGATCCCTTCCTGCAAAAATTTAAACACTGGAAAACATCTACGACTCAGTCTATGGCTCCTAAATTCTTCCACGAGTTGTAGCTGGTCTCGTAGATGCCATTCTAGTAAACAAAAATTATGGACACAGTTTCTATGGTAGCCTTTTATGGCTCGTAGTTTTCCCTACGGTTCCTACAAGTGCCTTCGTTTTGTGACCAAGTGTGATTTAATCTTTCTTTTTGTTTCCTGACTTGTGGGGCAACAATGCTTGTTAAATCTGTATGTTTCAAGTACTATGGCCCCAAATCCGAGACATGGTAAGATTCAAGCCATGCAGAGAAGGCTCGGGGATGAGACCTCGGGGGAGCAGGATGCCCCTGAGGCTAGTGGAATAGTTGAGGAGCTCAGCGTCCAACCTGACCCGAATGCTGATAGAACACACACATGGGTTGCCATCGGACATGGGCAGGCCCAGACCCAGGCCCTTATTGTTCGCACTCCCTAGTCTGACAAGGGAGGCAACAATAGTAGTGACTCCATTCAGATGATAAGGAGTCAGATTTAGAGTCAGGATCTGGTGACAAGTCAGAGATAGAATCCTCCGTCGTACCACCTCAGACATCACCATTACCTCCAGACACTCTAACTAGTCAGTAGTGTGTTGAGTGCAAGAGAGACACCTATATGGAGGGCGTACAGACGAATGAGCGCGGCAAACTAGCCCGCTCCATTTCTAGGAGCCCCAGATCATTCCCTTTAGACTAGATAGTGTCCTAGATCTCTAGGACACCATAAGTAGATACAGGATCTAGTGATTGTCCAAAGCATCAGGGAAGTACTCCCCGACCATCGTTCGGGAGTTCTATTATCCTATGCCGCCACAGTACTCAACACTCTTCCGAAGGGGAAGAAGCCTCTCACTTAGCCTATGATGGCACACACTAGAATGAGGGGTCGACAGGTGGACAATTCAAAGACTACCCATCTACCATATGTTGTTCGAGCCCGAGTTCCCAACCCCTAGATCCATGGTAAAGTATGATCACCGGTTGGGGCAGACCAGGGATAAAGGTCTGATGAGAGACTAGAGCCGCCATGCTGGACTGATGAGATGGGTTACAACATAGATTGCAGAGAAGGGCCTGAACCCTACATGGATAGCCACCTCATCAGAGCCTATTGTGAAGGCCTCTCTTAGTTTCCCCACCAAGTTTTGGTGGGCTGTTGTGAGGTCACAGATCCGGTCGATGCTTGTAGATAACACCTTGACACTAAATTGTATTGTTCTGGTTACCATCATCTTAGCTTGCTATGAAGTTGACTGGCCCAACCTCATCGCAGATCAGATCCTCAAGATGGCCTTGAAGAGAAAACTCCATCACCTTTTCTTGCTTGATCTACAGAGTCTGCCTAGAGTCGAGGGTGAAGAGTCTACATTAGCTGGACTTACTGATCATCATTACTACTGCTACTACGGAGGAGAGGCCCCTACAGATTGAGACAGGTGTGGTAAGGGGGCCCATTACTAATACTCCTACAGCACAGGCTATTCACAAACACAGAGCACCCGCTAGAAAGGAGTATGTGTTTGCGGCATCCACTCAGGCAAGGGCGCAGCGACTAGCCCACACTATGTCCCAATTGACTCAGTTACGTTAGCAGATCAAGCATTGGGTCTGCCAGGCAATAACAGAGTCTGAGGGATGCGTGCAGGCATTCACGGTCACTACTATTCAGCACCGACTTACAGTCGTGGATGTTGGCATAGATACTTTTGAGTTACGGGTCCAAAGAAGCCTGAGTATAGCACAACCAGTAGATATGACGGCCCTACAGATGGAGATCCAGCAACTTTGGGCCGACTTGATAGCAGCCTTGGCCACACCGATTGCATTCCCACAGACTATGCCTCCGCAGCCTATTAAGAGGCCCTGCACTGATGATGATCCAGATGTACTGAGGTTGCATGTGGGGCTGATAGAGTAGTAGGAGCTAGAGCTTGTCATGATACAGATAAAGCAGGAGGAAGAGTTGAGGCAGGCTCGAGACCTTGAGAGAGTGAGGGGTGCTAGCCCTTATGGTCATGGTTTTACTACTGAGGAGGCCACTATGGAGATTTAAGGTGGCAAGACTCAGCCAGATACTGGTACTTAGGCACCCAGGTACGTTCTTTTTCACCCCTATGCATTACTATACATTTTTAGTATGCAGTGAAGATAGTGCACCTCTTTTTCGATTGGGCATGAGTACTTATAGGCCTCAGTGAAGCTTGAGTAACCTTGGCCTATAACTATCCCAAATTTTAAATCCTAGGGGTCCTCTTGCCTATGTTTTTTTCCCCATGGATATTTAATTTCTGTTGAATTGGCATGTTTAGGATGTGTAGGTAATATTGATAGAATATAGTACTAATATCTATGACATATATGTTTAGGATATGTAGGTAGTATTTGTAGCATGTTGTACTAATATCTAATGCATATATGTGGTTTCGTGCTTTTGTGCGTAAAATGATACCAACCAAATATTTGTTAGCTAGTCTAGATACCAACCATGCATGTTTAATTGTTTTAGCAGTGCTTGTTTTGGTAAGTGAAGATAAAACAGATATGAAAAACATGATTTGAAAGTCCATGTTGATAGTGTAATCAGTGCCATGTGGGTGTGAGCCTGCTTTGCTAAATTCATATATTGTGTTACAATTCCCCTGTTATATTGACTTAGACTGTAGGTTAGTTGGTTAGGAAAGGATCTTAGTCCGTTGTCATAATAGTTTGCTTAGACTAAATGACCAACCAAATGTGTGAAATATCCCTTGATCCTAATGTTTGAGCCTTACATGTACCTTTTCTTTGTAAAAACCTAAGTTACCTAGCTTTATTATATGTAAAATCCTGAAATTGGCCCTGGTCCTTCCTTTAATATTGTGCACCTTGACTTGGGTTAAAAGTCTTAGTTTTGGGTAGCTACAAAAAGTGGGCCTAGTTCCTAGGTTGGATATTATATGCCTCAACTCAGGCCAAAAACCTAAGTCAAGGGTGGCAGGAGTAAGGATATTCACAAGATGAAGGGGAAAATTAGCAATACATGGAAAAGGGGAGAAAAAGGTGTACTGGGTGCAAGAAAAATGAGCGATGCCTAATCAATGAACTAAAAAGAAAAATGATGCGAAATATAAGGCTAAAAGCTAAAAAATGAGAACAAAACACCCAAAAAATTTTGAAATAGGAGAAAGGGAAAATGAGATGAAAAATAACAGTGTTGGTATGACAAAAGTATAGAAAAATGCAGTGTCAAGGAGGGACTTTAGTCACTATGTTCCCAAAACATTATACAAAGCCCCCTGAGCCTACTTACAAGCTAGTAAAGTCCTAAAGTGATCCTACTCCAAGTAGCCAAAAGTCATAGTCACGAGTATGGGGTAAGATGTAACACCCCAGATCTTACAATACTAGTTCTATGTAAATGAAACATGATATGGCTTTTCAAATTAGCGCCAATTTTTAAAAGTGCTTGTATCTCGAATTAGAGGGCGATATGTAAGTCTAACGCTGAAGACGGTCGAGTGTAAATAAGTCTTAAGTCAAATAGAGGAGATCACAACTTTAAATGAAGTGAGAGAAGTGAGTTGCTTGAAGGACTTAGGAATCTAGCTGGTGAGTCACCTACTTGCTTAGCTTAAATTGCTAGCTAAACGGAGACAAGGACCGACGTCGAATTGTCGAAGTCCGTTTATGAATAAAGTCCGTATTAAGGGTAAAAATTTAGCCCATGTTTTAGCATCATAAATGGACTATATTTTCAGCCCAAGAAGGGTATGAAAATGGCCCAAGTACATCAGAATCCACTTGACTAATTGGGCCCAAAATAAATGAAGAGGAATTAGGAAAAATGGGCAGACAAGGCCCATCAACTTTGAGACCCATTTAGGCCCAAGTGTGAGGGCCAAGCTACTGCATAACCAGCTTATTAACATGTACTAATATGTGTTCAAAAGGACAAGAGAAAGTCGGCCAAAGAGTCCCTTTAAAAGGGCTCAAAAACAACCCCTTAAGTCATTTCACTTGAAACAATTTTTCAGCTTTCATAAAGAGTCTTGTTTTCTCTTTACTTCACTTCACAAGGCATCCAATACAACCCTATAGGGTTTTTGAAGGAAACTTTAATCTTGATGGTTAAGGTAAGTGGAAATATTCATGTATTTGTTATACTTATCCCATGACAAACAAGAAATATATGCTAGTTATGCTTACTAAAATTGTTGGACAACATGTGTTCCAAAGGTTCTTGTACATTATTCTTGGTTATTTGGACGCTTTTCTTATTTTGGTGGGATTTATTATGAAGGGAGGCTACTATTCTTAATGAGTATTGGTTCTATAATTATGTATAAAGGCTGTTGCACCATTTTTTATAGTCCGCGAAAGTGAGTTCTTGTATGATATCGTAATTGTTCTCATAATAGGAACTTGTGGGCTGATTGATTGAGGACTATGGTCTCACGTACTCTACCTATTTTGAGGACTATCATTGAACTATTTTAGGACTGGTTTTATGTGTATATATGGTGGGGACAGTTTTGTTAAAGTTGGAACAAGTTTGGAATTGTCGACGTCAAAATGTAATGAAGGGATGTAACGTTATGCCGCCTAATTGTATGTTGTGTAGAATTGTTATGTGTTGTGCCTTGTGGGCTGTTGTAGGACTGTTATGGCACTAAAACATGCTACACATGATATGTATATGAGAATGTTTATTACAAAATATGATTAGGGGCGGAAAGGTTGAAAGAATACGCTCGGGTTTATAATTGTCCGTTTGCTACCCGTATGTTCTTTTTTTTATGAGATTCGGCTACCAAGATGTACCTATTGGCCACTAATGATAGTTTATCACCTACTATGTTGTAGATAAATATTTGGAGGAAGGGAAGGTTATCTCGATAATAGTGAGGTCGTACAGCGAGGTATGTAAGGCTACTCGATTTTGTATTACTTGGCATGAAGATAGGCTCTTCCTTGGTAAATAGAAGCTCTTATCTACTCCAACATAACAAACAACCATGTCTCCGCTCTTTCACATATTCATATGCTCTAATACAGAGCCACTTGCAGCCCTTCATATGCCCTTGGATACCAAGACACACGAGTTTGTTCTACTAAATAAAGTTCATGTGTTGTTATACTTCCTATGCATTTCATTATTTTTGTAACCTACTCCATCCATTATGGTGTTGTCTTTTGTGATTATTTACATGTCATATGTTGTATCTACAGCCCTCCAGTTCTAATATTATGACCACCAAAAGAATCATCCCAAAAGTAATTGAAAGATAAAGTATATTGCTTATTGTTGGATGGTAACCCGAGGGGTGGAAGAATCACCTAGCCAGGGTAGATCCTATCATGGAGGGTAGTCCAAGGGGTGAAAGGAAAAGCCTAGCCAGGGCTGATCCCGATATAGATTACCACTGATTAGCTGGTCATTTGTATTACATGTTGTGCACAGATTATACAGTAAAGGTAAAGTAATAAAAAGAACATAAAGTACATGATCCTGCAGTATACCTAGAGGTGGTCTCTTATCCTTACACTAGTGCACAGTTTCATTTGAGCATTTCCTGCCTTACATATTCAGTACATTATCTCGTACTGACGACCCTTACGGGGGACCAGCATTTCATGCTATAGGTACAGGTGCTAGTAGTTTTCCCCAGTAGGAGTACAGCATATCCGGCTGTTGTTACCAAGCTCCAGGTTGCTTCAGAGCTTTGTGTGTCTTGAGCTTATATTTTTGTATTGTATAGTTTGTTGAGGCGGGGCCTGTCCCGACCCTTATTAGATACTTTTCCTTATCTAGAGGCTTTGTAGACTATGTAAATTAAAGTGTGGTCATGCCTCATACTTTAAACACCGTGGCCCCAACGGCCTAGCCATATGCATCTTCTTTTGGTTTGCTATCACTGTTTACTTTCTTAAAGGCATGTTGAACGTAGGAATCCCTTATAATATGTATAGAAACGCATAGATATAGGTTGGTTCTCTTGGGCCTTATCAGCAATGGGTGTCAGTCCGTCTTAATAGGATTTTGGGCGTGACACAAGCATATGGTATTGAGCATGGTATTTGAGTGTCTTTTGTGAAAGTGAGTGATTTAACCTAGTCCCAAGATTATACTTGAAAATATCATTATGAGAGAGATATTGGACTTCTTTTTGTGAGGAAACTTGCATTGCATTGTTAACATTAGACTAACTCAGTGATTGCGACTTGTTGATAACTTCCTTACTTATAATAGTTGTATGGTCACATAAATTGACATGTACCTGTTTGCTCACTAACTATTTGATGTGTTCCTACAAGTGGTGTTTGTGTCTGTGCTTGCGTTTGATGTGACATATGCCATTAGATTGATGTACGTGTGATACTGTGCTACTTATTTAGATTGAATCCATCACTTGAGGACAAGCAACAATTTTAAGTTGAGGGTGTTGGTGTGTTATCAAAATACAACATTTTTAATGCTTAAAACATGAAATTTTGTGTGTTCTTAATGCAATGTTAGTAGACTTGATACATTTTTATGTTTGTATTGCATGATTACAGGGTTGGCACAATTTTTGAGCTAAGTGTGCAGAATTTGCTAAACCAGAGATTCCGCGAGACCCTTTACCACCGTATATGTGGTTTCATGGATTACTCCAGTTAAGGGTGAATTTCTGATGTTAAGTCCACGAAAGTGGGAGTTGCAGAAATGTTATCAGACGAAACCCCCTACGAGCCGTAGAACTTTATATGGGCCATAGAAGGGTGTCATGGAAGTCAGCCCCAGATCTAAAGCAGTAATCCACGAAAGCCCATCTATGGACCATAAAACATTATATGGCTCATGGAATGGCCCGTAGAGACTGTCTACCCAGTTTTCCTGTTCCATTTTGGTTTTGTACTTTAAATACTATAAATATGTTTTTAGGTTATTTTTCATAAAGGAATAGTAAAGGGACGTGATAGAACATTAGAGAGCTTCAGAGAAACACTTGTAAAACCTTTATTTTTCCTTTTAATTTCAATCTTGTTATTCTTGGTGAAGAGTTTAGATTCCTTGCGCTTAATTCTCTTCTGTAAGTGCTCAATTATGTTATTCAAATTCATAAGTATTGCACTTTCACTGATCATGAGTAGGTAAATCAACAACTAGTGTTGTGGGAACTATGAAGAAATAATAAGGTAAAATTGGATAATTCATTAGAAAAGTGTGCATGCTTGAATTAATTAATTCTCTTCATATTAAATGCTTTCTAATAGTGGGTAATGTTAGAACTTGCCTAGTCTTACTAACTGGATCAAGGTAGTAATGATTAAGAAAAGAGATTAACTAACAGGATTCAATTGATGTTTCTCATCTAATCAGCCGAATTGGGCCTAAAGGAGGTTGTACTAGAATAATAGGTAAGGGTTTAATAATGTCATACTACGGCGATGGACCAAATCACATAGTGAAATTCTTCTCTTACCTGGGCCAAAGGGTTTAATGAACGTAACTTAACGATCTGCATGCTACACATTGGAAAAGAATTTGATCATCTGGTACTACTGAGTTAGGGAATCATGCATAGCACAATACCCTAGTTACTCTTCATACTGATTTAACACATGCCAAAGTTTAGAAATACATTTCTTAGTTGTTACAAACCCCCCACCCTATGGGGAGATAAGTTAGTTAATCAACCCGAATTACATTTAATTCTTCTAAGTATACCATATTACCTGTGGGATTCGAACCTAACCTTGGTTAGGTTATATATTTTGATAACAACCACTTTAGCCTCATAAAGGAGGTGTAGCTTGGGCGACATCATAAGGTACATACCCACAAGCATTTGATAATATGCTTTGTTTTCACTTTATGTGTTTTCTTTATATTCCTTGTGCATTTTTAAGCTCACTTATGTATCTTTTATCATATATAATGTGTTATGTTTAATAATGATGGCTTTACAATTTTATCAACGTATTGCATCTCACATACATAGCACATTCAAATGTACTAATGCATATTTTTTTCTTGCATGACTTAACCATGTAGGGAATGGGACTCCTCCACCGGCTCATGGCTGGTACTTAGCGGTTAAGACTAGCTTTCTTGTTTGTAGTGATCCCTTAGTTCTGGACTCCTCCACTTTTTCCTTCTACCTTGTATCTTTGCTTTGTTTAAGATGATGTACTTGTTGCCCTTCTGATGCTTTGATGTTCTATATTGCATAGTTTAGACTTCTTTCTATTTAATTGAGATCAATCGATACTGGTCCCATCTATTTATGATATGGATGGTATGCATATGGAAAAATAAGTTGATTGTAGTATTTCTACTGATTTTTAATATTTCTTCATTGTCAAATTAGTCCTTAGTCCCTTTTCCCTTACTTTTTCCATAAGTGTTTTACTTAATGCCTATCATCCTTAAGATGCTAGAGATGGCTTGGGTGAGGTGCCTTTGGTTATCTTATTCACCGTGTGATGACTATGCTTCTGGGTTGGGTCGTTACATATGGATCATACAAAGAGTTTGCAAACCTAGGCCTAAAAATCCACATCTCTAATTCTTAAGTACAAAACCCATCTACGAGCTTGTCCTATCTTTTACGACCCAGAGAAATCCCTCATAGATCAAGTTTTTTAAACCTATCAACACTAAACCACATGACAACCAAAGACCACAATTCGTAAACCATTTGATGACCAATAAAATCTCCCATATAAAACAGTCTAAAAATTCCAAATGTTTCTTAATTGTTGGAGTGATCTATGAACCCCAATAATGGCTCATAAATAATGTATGACCTATCCTATTAGGTTAGATAAAAAGTCCTATAATCCATAATGCTTTTCCAGACTCAGTGTCCCTTCTATGAGCTACTTCTATGGACCATTATTTTCTTTTATGATCCATATTCTTCACTCAGAGAACTTGACATTTTTCGGGAAAAGATTTTAGTCTAGTAGCCATCTACAAAGACCCTTATATGACTTGTAAAGTGGCC